>JAKCPI010026646.1:0-39299 GCA_023213315.1 Euborellia annulipes | reverse complement strand
GTTCACAAAATCTATTAAAACAATAATTTTATATAGAAGTAAAATAAAATTTTTTTTAGGTTATGAGTTAATTGCATTTTAAAATATTAAGGTTATGCCTTATGTTTCAACAACTTGTGTGCCTCTTGTCAGATTAGAAATAATACATATTATACATTCAATAATTGTCATACATCTCGACAAATTTAGGAAATTTGTCCCTGAGTTTCCTCCCAAAAACCATCTCAGCAGGACTAGCTTCTGTTGTTTGATGCACACGACTATTGTACATTAATATCTACTTTTTGAGTTCCATACCCCAATCTTGTTTGAGAGCATTTGCTATTTGCAAACGTTTTGTAATCCCTGGATTCAATTATACCATTTCCTTGAGGATACAATTGTGTGATATTTAATTCCATACTCTTCCAAATACTCCGACATTTCATTACTTACAAAATTTGAGCTATTAGCAGATCTAATCTTCTTAAAATTGTATCCATATTCTTTATTAGAGAAATAGATCTTGTATCCCGAATTGGAACAACTTCCATATATCGACTATAACAATCAAACATTGTAAAAAAACTTACACCATTGGGAATGGTTCAAGTATGTATCAGCAATTGATTGCCATGGTCGTTCAGTTGAAAAACTGCTTTATGACGGTTCTGGTGAAGCTTATTTGCTAGTAATCTGGCAACCCAAACATTGTTTTACCTTCCTCTTCAATATTCGGAAAGACTTAGAAGTCAAGATAATCAGGTTATCGTGAGAGACAGACATAGTATGATACAGTATATAAAAGAAATTCGACATTTTTTAGGTCTTCCAGATCGAGGGATACACACGATCGCAGCAGGTCTACATAGAGAACCTTGAACGACACACTATCCTCTAGGGATACACATCCTTGCACCAGGGACACACATGTTTCTTCTGGTCACTTTCGATCTACTGTGTGTGTCCCTGGTGCGGGCGTGTGTATCCTCGTGTGTCCCTGGTGTGAACGTGTATATCCCTGTGTGTTCCTCAACGTTCACTATGCAGACCTGTTGTAGGCGTGTGTATCCCTTTACTCGGGTTTTTATGAAGATCATTTTGATGGAGGTTGGGAATAGGATAGAACCGGCTCAGGGAGAGTAAGTGAACGAAACGGAAAAGCGAATCCGGAAACCCTTCAAGTTATCTAAAGGATTACGTTAAATAAATTGCGAAGGTTATTATTATTCGAGTATCTACTGTATACTTATTTCTAAGTCAAAGTAAGATAGCACAGATATGACCATTTAATACTCCATGCAAGAAAATGAGAGCGCCTTCTTACATGGAGTGGTTCGAGATCATAGAAAGCCAGCAGAAGTTGGTCTTATCCTAAGTTATAGGTGACAAACCCAAAATCCCTGGCAAAAAGAAGTCTCAGAAACCTTTTCTGCACTCCTGTCGAAAAGTATCAGACCACTACCAGACCAGAGAAGCATACTCCAGAATATTCCTTATAGACAGTCAAGAGAGATACTCTATTCCTGATGAACTTTGATGTTCTTTTTATCTTATCCAATCCTCCATGATCCCTGCCGATGGTCACCAAAATTAAGTGTTAAAGCTTCCTTTCTCTTTCTAGTGAATAAAATTGTTTGGCAATTCCCGACTCTCAATTCTAAGTCCGACCCTCGCCTTTCTCTTTCTTCTTATGATCTTTTTACTTTATTTTACCTATACATATACATTATATATACGGCCTATGTTTATATAGAGAGAAAGTATTGGATTAATGTCAAAAATTTGATGTCGAGATTTTGATGGATATACACGTTTTGAGGTCCCCTGAATCCAAAAAAGTGGTTTTCGCAACATGGTCTGTCTGTGTGTCTGTCTGTGTGTCTGTGTATCTGTGAACAAAATATCTCAAGAACGAAAAGAGCTAGGAAGTTGAAATTTTATATTTAAGTTAGGCACCCCCATGGAACGTGACACGAAGCTTTTGAACAAAATCGACCAAAAAGTACTAGCACTTTACTGATTCACTTTTTCAGTTTTTTTCGATTTTCTCAAAATTTGCTCCAACGATTTTTTTAAAATTCATATATCAACTATTTTTTAGTTGCTCTTTAAAATGTATATTCTCATTTTGTCATTGAAATCTTCTGAAGACCACTTTACTCTTGTACTCCATAGAAAAGATAGGAGAAATGGTTGCCATTGTAACAAAATATAAATATTTTCACATACTTATAAATTTTACATCTTGAAAATCGAATGTACCGTACTGTCGGGAACTAAATACATGTCGACACAAAAAATCTGGTGTGACAAGCACAGAACACAACTTTCGATTACCGAAGGTAAGAGAAAGTTGTGGGCTGTGCGCAAGTCACACCAGATTTTTTTAAAATTATGAGCAGGTGTCATATTGTATATGCCATTTACCCTAAAAATAAATTCATTCTCTTATGTTCTCGTTTTAATCTCTTTATCATTATTATTAAATAGATACACGCTCACATATTAATATTATTATTTTTTTTTTTTTAATCATTAAAATCCCTTAATTTACGTTCAGGTCACGTGAATTGAATTTTAAATTAAAAGTTAATAAAAATTTCCTCCTCAAATCATGTTTATTTTTAAATAAAATCTTATTAGGATTTGATAAAATTCAATTTTTCAAAGAATATAGAAATTTTAATTTATAATTTCTGTACTTTCTTTTTTTTTTTTTTTGTTGGAAATGATGAATTATAATATAAAAAAAAAATTTCTTCTTGGATACAAACGTGAGAGTTTTATAAATGTTCTCTTTAAAAAAAAAAAAATATTTAAGAAATCAATAACAAAAAAATCTGGTGTGGCTTGTAGCACAGCACACAACTTTCTTTTACCTTTGGTAATTGAAAGTTATGTTTTGTGCTTGACACACCAGATTTTTTTGTGTCGAGATATATTTAGTTCCCGCCGATATATTAGAATTCAAGATATGGATTATGCAATTGTGTGTCAAGCGCCAGGTACCGAGAAAATTAACATTAAAGTTTTTCTGATTTAAATTGTTTTGATTAGATTATATATCATTTTTTTGTCAATTGTGCAAGTAAATACTGTAATTATTGCAGATATTCATAAATTATCTCTAAAAATACGACTAATTTAGAGAATAGACAATAAAATATAAAAAATTATTATTGCAAAAGTCCAATTATATTTGCAAAAATGCTTCAAAGTCTCTTGACACATGATTGCAAATTAATCTGTGCACTATTTATATTAATAAAATAATTTTAGGTTTATAATCTTTTTATCAAAATTACATTAATAAATTTTAAATAGTATTAATATTTTAAAATTAAATACAAAGTGATAACAAAATTTTCTCATCAATTAATTCCTGAATAATAACATGGACACCGTAAATCAAAGTTATAATAATGAAATCGACTTAATATTATTTATTTTGTTGTCTTTTCGAAATCGCACTGATCCTCATCTTCATTATCTGGAATAATATCAAATTAAGTACTACCAAACAACGTGTTAGGCACATAAATCATTATTGCAAAATTAAAATTCTGCATTGAAATAGTGTAAAAATAATTTTAAGCTTTTTCATTAAAGATAAATTTTTTTAGGACATATTTCATAAAAAAAATTATAGCATTTGAAACACTATTCCGTGCTTAACTTAATTTTGAATTTTTTGGCGCTTGACACACTAATGCATAACAGGAATAGGAAAGAGAAAGAAGCCCTTTTGTGCTCATGAAAACAAAAATTAATTGAAACAATATTATCTTTAGTTTGATTGTATTTTCTCTTTCTCAACTTTTGATTGATGACGTCATTCGTATTTTCTTAATAACTCATTAAATAATAATTAGACGTGACGTGTTTTTGACGTACTTATAGAATAAGAGAGAACTTCTCTTAATGTATAAGATAAAGAGTTGTTTGTTACTTCTAACTCATATTATTATTATTATTATTACTATTACATTAATACCTTGAAAAGTTTTCATCTCCCAAAGGAAAGATTTTTTTCTTTCTCTCTCAATCAATATAAAATCATTTCCTAACGATTGCAATTCGAAAAGATCTCTTGGGAAGTTCTTTTGAAATAATAAAATTTGTATTTGACCTAGTCTAAAAGAAAAGAGAGAAGATTTGTTCTTTGAATTGAATTTCATTCCAATAAATGATCGGGTTTATTTAAGTGTTTTAGAATTTAGTCTACTAGCCACGCCCCCCTCCCCCTCCTCCTACACTTCCGTCATCTCTACACAAATAAATCTGCAAGTGTCTCATGTATTTATATCTTAAATTGTAATATATCTTCGGAAACTAAATATCAGGTGTGACAAGCTCAGAACACAACTTTTTCTTACCCTCAGAGCTGACATTTCGGTCCTGTTTAGGGCCATCTTCAGAGCTATTAACAGAACAATTCATAAATAACTTATATAAACCGTTTATTTTGAAAGTGGTGTAAGTCCATAAAAAAAAAATGAAATTTCACATAATTTATGCTTACTCTCTAAAACCCAATTAGTGGAAACCCACTAATTAATAGTCAATAGCTACTATTTTAAGATGTCCAAAGTATACGACCAGCAATAAGTGATTATTCACTTTTTCAATTAGTAGAAATTATTAATATGAAAAATTCACTAATTGAAAAAGTGAATTTTTAAAAAAATAATGACCAAAAAAAAGAAACGTTTAAGATATATGAAATAAGGTGTGATGACACCGGGACCTTAACTTGTGTTTACTGACTCGAGTTCTAGCCGAACCCACTTTAACTTGACTTACTTTTATTTCTTTGTTATTTGGTATATAAGTATGTCGCTGATGTTAACAATGCTTTTTACTTGAATGTTACTATATTCCTCCCCAGAAATTTATTTCTAAATAAACTTATTAAAACTAATTATCGTTATATCAAGAAATATTTTTACTAAATTTTAAGTAAAAATATTTCTTAATTGACTATTTAAAAGATAATATTTTATTAATTTAAAAAAATTTGGAATCTATTTATTTTGACTTAACATATATTTCCTGCAATTTTTAACAAAAAATACAAGTTATCTCAATATTATTATTTATTTGTATTATTATTACTTAAATAAAGCCTTATATTGCCAAAAATGTCTTTATTAAGGAACCGATCAAACAGCTGGTCGGCCATGTTGGCTTCTCAGACAGCGGGAATTGAATGAACTACTTTTTGAATTAGTAAAAAATAACTAATCTAAAAGTAACCAATAAATTTACTAAATATATTAGTAGATTCTACTCAAAATGACTAAATTTGATGTAATTTTCTTACCTACTATTTGAATAAGTAAAAATTCTACTAATTCGTTTTAAGAGAGTAAATTAATGTAAATAGATAGCTAGTGGTAAATTTCTTAAAAAAATTCCCAGGTTTTGTACAATTGAAAATTGGTCGGTAACTAGAGGAGGAGGGATTTCATTTTTAGAAATTCCTGTGACCTGCTGGGTGATCGCTGGGACTGTAGTGAGTTACTAGCCAAAATAGGCTTTAGAGTCCCAGCGTTTGCCCTCTTCTTTCTCGGGTTTGTAAGAACAAAGGCGGGAGAACACTCTCCCGTTTTTAAAATGATCCCCGAATATGCGGCAAGGGAGTGCGGACTTTCGGTATAGGGAAATTAATGGATGGATATTTATTTCTTATGTTTCATTATTTTGTGTTGTATATTTTTACTTCATTTGTTTATTTTTTTGTTTTTGTTTAATTTTTGTAAGATGGATAATGTACTCTCCATGTAACTGAGAAACCCTGTTGGGAGTTTGAGAAGTAAATAAATAAACATATATCCTAATCTTTCATTTTCTCGAAACAATAGAAAATGGACTTACACCACTTTCAAAATGAACGATCCATATAAAATCAATCATATTAATACAATGTTTACCACTAGGGGTGTCATTAGCAATATGAATTTCCACATTTCACCTTTACATCGGTCGTTGGTTTTTTTCTTTACATATTTTAATTGAATAAGCGTAGCCAAGGGGGGGGGGGTTTCGGGGTTCAAACCCCCCATTGAACCCAAGCCGTGACTAGATATTTAGGCTCTATAATACAAATTTTATTATTATTATTTGAAATTCCTGCATGAGGGATTTTTCATTGAATAAAAATGTTTATTACAAATCCTCAAGCAAACCCTGAATTGGAATATAGGATCTTACCACATTAGTCCCCAGGCAACTAACTCTACGAGGAGAGGGAGTTGCTGTGACATCCCGTCTTGTGGAAGGGACGTAAAGAAGGTTCCATCTCAGTGATGCATTCTTCGAAAGGAGTCGGTGCTGAGGGAGTCCCTCCTCAACTAGGACATCCTCCCTAGCATAGAAGAGGTTGGATCAAAGGAACCAGAAATAAGAATTAGTTCAATAGCTAGAAACGAACTCAGGAGGAGGAGTTAGAGATAGGAAATAATGTAACTTCACGGGATGCCGGTTGGGTTTGAGGTGTGTCTTCGTGCACGGAAGCACCTCGGGAGGAAATCCTAGTTTGAAGAGGGACTCCCTCAGCACCTACTCCTTTCGAAGCATCACTGAGAGGGAACCTTCTTTACGTCCCTTCCACAGAACGGAATGTCACAGCAACTTCCTCTCCTCGTAGAGTTGCCAGGGGCTATTGTGGTGAGATCCTATATTCAAATCCAGTGCCAGCTTTGTTTACATTAAATAAACATTTTTATTTAATGAAAAATCCCTCAAGCCCAGAATTTGAACAGGGATCTAAGCTGGCACCCTAGCCCGCTACACCAGCAAGCTCCTACAATGAGCTATAAAAAAAAAACTTCAAGTAATCGAAAGTTGTATGCTGTGCAACCAGTCCCATCGGATTTTTATCCTTCTTACGTCATTATTATTTTCATAATAATAATAATAATAATATTTTTATCCATTTAATTAAATCCAAAATTCCAGAATAAATATACATTCTCTGTTCTTTTTTTTTTTATTTAAATACTTTATTATGGTATCCATGGAATTTTCCCATTTGGGATTAAATTAAAATATCTATCTAGCGCTATGGTCCTTTTAATTTGGGTTTAAAATTTCATTTGAGGAGATGAGAGATAGAAAAAGAGAGACAGACATATTGAACATTTTCCGATTCCCTCTCTCTCTCTCTCTGTGTTATTATTCCTTCTTTTCTTTCTCTTTCTTTGTGCGGTTATTGAAACTACAAAAGAATTCCCTCTCTCTCTTTTTTTTGGGAAATTTAAATGCAAATTAATTAAGACAATGTCGACGGCCATTCAGCAAATAATTACTCTTTGGATTCCCTTTTTTCGTTTTTAAAGATAACATGCAGTGGCATCTCTTTCTTTTCACGTCATATGTGATTTCTTCCTCATTTTTCTTGAGTCTTTTTATTATGAATTAAATTCATATGAGATTATTGGGACATCGAGCTATAATTTGTTTAATGACTTATTAAAAAATTATCGTAATTCATTTTTTTGTTATCAAGCAAATACAAAAAAACAATCTGTCCCAATAATCTTTAATTTTTTTAAATTTAAAAATGAATTTATTGTTATTATTAATCACATATTAATTAAGAAATTTTTAAAATAAGCTTCGATGATTTATTTAAAAACCACTGTCAAATTAGTTCAGCATTCTTGCAATAGATGGCAGGCTAGTCTAACAGCTTATCCCCTTTTGGCCTATATTTATATATTTTTATGCTTTTATAAAAGTTACATAATATATAATAACATTTATAAAGTATTTATTGTTCAAAGATCAATGAAAATCAATTTAAATATTATTAGCTACCATTCTGACATCTCTTGGCAAATTTTTGAACTACTTGATTTGTTGGGCATACTTTTTATGGCACACAACGCCCTCTTTTCGGGAAAAACATGCGTAACACCTCCTCAAGTGTGAAAAAGCCAGAAAATTGGCAGCCCTGAATCCATCTCATTTCATAGAATGTATATATAACAAGGGAATTTTTTTTTTTACTAATTAATCCGTTATACCCTGGCAACATCAATTTTTTTTAAAAGAATTATAATAATAACGATAACCCTTGAAATTTGTTCTCTGGTTTTTTTTTTTTTTGAAGCAATCAGAGGATAAAGAAAAGCGAGAGAGATTTGATGACCTGGAAAGGAAGTGCTGTTTCTATTACATATCCGTGTGTGTGTGTGTGTGTGTGTATATGTGTCAAGGGAGTGAGTTCTCTCTGTTCATTTCTCTCCAATATAATTATATAAATTGAACCCTTAGTGGTTCTTTCGCTACTTTTTCCCTGCACGGAATAAAAATGAGATGAAAAAAAAAAAAAATTGCATTGGTCAGCTTTAAAAAAAAAAAAAAAAAAATGAATGTTCTCTCTCTCTATTTCTCTCTTTCTGATTCTCTTTTCTAAGTTATCGACATATTCTCGCTCTCTCTTATAAATTTAAAAAAAAAAAATTATTATTAGGGCGGAATAGGAGCGAAGGTGTTACGCATGTTTTTCCCGATAAGATGGCGTTGTGTGTCATAAAAAGTATGCCCAAAAAATCAAGTAATTCAAAAATTTGCCAAGAGATGTCAGAATGGTAGCTAATAATATTTATATTGATTTTCATTGATCTTTTAACAATAAATACTTTATAAATGTTATTATATATTATGTATCATTTATAAAAGCATAAAAATAGATAAATATAGGCCAGATATAGGCCAAAAGGGGATCAGCTGTTAGACTAGCCTGCCATCTATTGCAAGAATACTGAACTAATTTGCCAGTTGAATTTTAAATAAATCATCTAAGCTTATTTTAAAAATTTCTTAATTAATATGTGATTAATAATAACAATAAATTCATTTTTAAATTAAAAAAAATTATTGGGACATCTTGTTTTTTTGTATTTGCTTGATAACAAAAAAATTAATTACGATAATTTTTTAATAAGTAATTTAAAAAATTATAGCACGATGTCCCAATAATCTCATATGAATTTTATTCATTAAAAAAAAACCGGATTGAAAAATTCCTTATAATAGTCTAGGTAATTTTTTGGCCCAAATTTTTTTATGATTCTCTTTCTTTCTCTACAACTCGAGCATTAAAATTTAAAAAAAAAAATGAGATTTATTTCTGCATAAATCATTATTAAAAAAAAAAATATATATTACGTACGTGTAATGGTAAAAGGTAATAAATTTAATATAAAAAATTTTATTTTTTTGAGGGTATTTTTTTTTTTTTTTATCAAACATACACACTTACGAGGTAATTAATTCTTATCAAACAAGAGAGAGAGAGAATTTCATTCTCTTCCCATAAAGGCTCGTATTTTATTACTCTTTGAATTAATAAGGAACAAAAATGAGAAGAGTGCAAAAAAAAAAATCCATTAAAAAAATATTTTTTTTTTTTTGGAACCTGCCAACCACGTAATAAAGAATTTAAGAGAAAATGCATTATTTTGATTCATGAAAGGTTTATAACCACAAGAGTTCTTGATCAATAGGGTGACATCTTAGAATGAATGAATTTACTGTTGGTGGAAAGCTTTTCAATTTAATTAGAATAGTTTCCTAATTTTAGATGATTTTAGTCAAAATTTGTTAAATTTTATTAGAGGCCTGAGGATGATCCTAAATAATAAATTAAACATCCTTATTTTGGCCTAATCTTTCTTAAACTTCTATCGGGATCCCCATTTAGTTACCCGAGGTGCACACACACACCTCAAACCAAGGGCGGGGGGGGGGGGTAAATGTGGTAATTAACGCCCCCCCCCCCCCCGAGATTTGAGAAAAATATTTTTTTTGAGAAAAAAAATTGTATTTTTAATAAAAAAATTTAAAAATGTGATTTGTATTCAATATATATATTCTGGTAAACAACTAAGAGAATGCACCTTTAAATTACCGATAATAAGAAAAAATTGTGTGCTGTTCAACCAGTGACACCAGATTACCCCCCTCGAGAAACTCGTCTGGATCCGCCACTGCCTCAAACCCAACTGGCCTCTGGTCGTAGTCATCTACCGGCACTCTGTGAAGTTACATTATTTCCTATCTCTAACTCCTCCTCCTGCGTTTATCTCTAGCTAGTGAACTAATCCTTATTTCTACTTCATTTTTATCCAAGCTCTTCTATGCTAGGGAGGATGTCCTAGTTGAAGAGAAACTCCCTCAGCACCGACTCCTTTCGAAGAATGCATCACTGAAAAGGAACCTTCTTTACGTCCCTTCCACAGGACGGGATGTCACAGCAACTCCTTCTCCTCGTAGAGTTGCCTGGGGGCTGTTGTCGTGAGATCCAATATTCTAATACAGTGCCTACTTGAGGATTTGTTTACATTAAATTTTTTTTTTTTTTTTTTAAACACTCACACATTTTTTTATCATTTACACTCACATTTACACACACATACACACAACACAGACTTTTCGGCAACTTAGGCCATTTAAGACACTCAACGATACTCGTATGTTTAATATACGTATCTATTAGGGGTTCAGGCATTCTTATTTAAGCCATTTGGTATATAACAATAAATATTTTTACGCCCCTCGGGGCTTGGTGTAGGGGTTAGCTTGCTAACCTCGTATACCAAAAGCCGCGGGTTCGGACCCCAGACAGTCCGATGATTTTATTTAAGCCATTTGGATACCAAATGGCATAAAAACCCTCAATAGCCAACAAAAAAAAAAACATTCCCCGGTTGTTTTCCCTGGTGGATCGTGCACGGAGGCACGCACCAGCCGCAATGTACCGGTATCTAGCTCGTGAGCCATCAATCCGGTTCCCTATGTTGGGAGTGAGGAGCCCTTCACCTCTCTACTCCCCAAAAATCAGTCCCTCTCGGGACTGGTCTCTCAATCCTCTCCTTTCAAATAAATAAATAAATAATATTAAATAAAATTTAATATATCTGATTAATTATAAAAAACTAATTATGAGATTTAATTCTAATTTTAATTTTTCTCGTATAAACTTTATAATTATTTCTTGAATTTTTAATGGAGGTTTCTTTTGTGAAAATTATTCTGCAATGTTGGTTTAGGAAAATCTCCGTTCAACTTATGAACTCTGTCATACTTATTGATTTATCCATGGAAACTCATGTTAAAATTATCACTTAATCCAAGCGTTATACTATTTGCCCTTAGGGTGGCTAAAATTTGAAATCAAACCACCGTAATATATAATTATAATACGAAATTCACTTGTTTTCGATGTAAAAATGTGCCTGTAGTCCATCTCTGTCTGTGAACAAAATATCTCAAGAACGAAAAGAGCTAAGAGGTTGAAATTTTTATATTTAAGATAGGCACCCGACTGAGGCATGAAAATAAGCTTTTAATCAAAATCGGCCAAAGAGTACTAGTACTTTACTGATGTACTTTTTCAGTTTTTTTCGATTTTCTCAAAATCTGCTCCAACGATTTTGATTAAAATTCATAAATCAACTATTTTTTAGATGTTCTTTAAAATGTATATTCTCATTTTGCCATTGAAATCTTTTGAAGACCACTTTACTCTTGTATTTCATAGGGAAGATAGGAGGCCATGGTAACGAAATATAAATATTTTCCCATGTTTATAAATTTTACATCTTGAATTCTAATATATTGATGGAAACTTTATATATATCGACACAAAAAAAAAATCTGGTGTGATAGTACAGAACAGAACTTTCTCTTACTTTCCGTAACCTGTGCGATCAGTCACACCAGATTTTTATTCATACCTATGTATCTTAAGAAAAAATCATTGTGTGATTTTATGAAAGCACGATGCAAGTGAAACTTTTTTTTTTTTCAGATCGTAGGCGTTTAACTGAAAATTTTCAGAAAATTATTCAATTAAGGGTATTAAAATCGCGTTTTTAATCTTAACTTAATAATTGGAAAATGGGAAATCAATAGACGCATGTTAAAAACTGAGAGCAATATTTATTTAGTAATTGAAGATTTGAATCATTTTAAATTATTTTAAAAATTATATTTTATCAAATAATTAAATCTCACAATTATTTTTTTATAATTCGTCATATATATTAAATTTCAACTTTCCTATTTTTATCGTCACGGCTTGTGACGTCATGGCTTGTAGCGTCACGGCTTGTAACGAGACGTGCTGATGGAAGAGCGAAAAATTTTGAGGCCATCAAATAAAAGTTCCACATTAAAAAAAAAAATAATAATTTTCCACATTTCTTTTATTATTTAACATCAACTTCCAATAGTGACTTTGTTTTTATCAAAGAGAAGAAAAAAGAAAAAAATAATGTTTATTTAAAAAAAAAAAATAAAAATAATAAAAAGAGGAAACGAAAGTTATTGGAAGAAAAAGAACAAAAAAATTTCTTTTTTTCTAACAGAAGGATATCAAAATAAACACTTGTTTGATTCTCACTCTCTCTCTCTCTCTTTCTTTCTCACTTTACTCGAAGACTAGGTGTTTATATAATCGTACAAAAAAAAAAAAAAAAAGAAAAAAAGAAATGAGAGTACCATTGATATCAAAATGTTTTGAGTTGAGCTTTAATATACAAAAAAAAAAATCTGGTGTGAGTTAACGCAACTTTCTCTTACACTTCGGAATCGAAAGTTGTGGTCTGTACTGTGCTGTCCGACCCGATTTTTTTGTCGCGATATATTAACTTTTTTAGTTTCCCAGTTTCCCAGTTTTAGTTTTTTTAGTTTTAAACTTGACCACTTGCATTTCATAAGTAAAAAAGTAAAAAGATTCAAAATTTCCATAGGCTCTGTGTATTTTTAATGTTGACTTGAAATGAAGTATGGTTATTTTTCAAAATTTTAATCTCATATTTGGATATTTTATACACAATAGAGAATCCTAAATAAATACAACAATCCATGTAAATTCCTTATAATTTAGTCGTGACCTATCATATTTTATAATTGTATTAAGTTAATAATTTAATTACCAAAAATAATAAATGAATGACTTTTGACTTGAGCAGTATTTCACGTAATATAGAACTGGCAACATTGCATTTAACAAGTGATTATTTTAAATCTTAAAAGCCTTCAATTTTATTTTATTTAATATATTACAATGATTAATGCAAATCAGTTTAAACACAATGGACGATTTGCGAGAAAAAATATCGTAAAATGGAAAAAAAATGTAACTGACAGCGAGAAAAGAGTATTATTTTATGCGACGTTGCCGGACTGGTCTGAGTCTCATTTTTAAATATTGGCGACTGTCATTTTGGAGAATTTTTTGACTTTCTTGTTAAAATATCTTTAAAAGATTTCGCCACAAACTTTTGATTTTATGTTTAACATATTCCTCGGAAGTGAATTGATAAAATGTAAGTTTTTTGTTTTTTTACCTATTGCAGAGGTGGCTATACAATTCGATATGTGTGCGTTTCGTCGACATTCCCCATAGACTACATGTTAAATTTCAGTTTTTTAATAATTAATTACACGATAACCCTGCGTCAGATCTGCTTCAAAATTTTATTTCATACGTATGTGATAGTGATTAATAACATATTAAAAAATTAGCTTTTATTCTAACAAAGTGCTTTAATGTCCGAACAACCTTAAATAATAAAATTAAAATAAACAAATTTGTTAGACAACACAAAAATTCTTTGTGGTTGAAACAAAAAGAAAAAATTTTATTCCAACTTTCTCTATCTCTTGTGTAGAGCTTGAAGAATCATCTCTCTAAACATTGTTTTTGTTTTCATCAAAACTTGTCGTGAGTTTTTAAAGGTGGAAGGGTGTGGTGGGGGGGGGGGAGGGGGAGGAAGGAATTTTTGCAACTGCAGTCGTCGTCGTTGTCGTAATTATGCGTTTTAATTAAACCAGTAGCACAAAACAGACTCTCTCTCTCTCTCTCTCTCTTTCTGGTTGATATAAATGAAGTGGATTGGTCGGGTGATGAGGTCCTGGAGGGGGAGACACCCCTCCCCCCCCTTCTCCCCTTCTCTCATTCCACCCCCTCAGAATGATGTTACAAATTAATTAAGCCACTCAACTGGCGGCATTTGTTTAATAAAATGATGATAGACGCGCGCGCCATCTCTCTCTCTTTAATTTTAAATTTAAATGTTAATTTTTTAAGAAATTTTTTTTTTTTTTTTTTAATTTTAAAGAAAAAATCTATTCTTCCCAATTTTTTTTTTTTTTTTTATATATATATCTTTACGTTTTATTTCATATCGACACCACCCAGGTAGGAATTGCCAATGCTGACAATTGGCCGACCTTGGGGGGGGGAGCAAAAGTTTTTTTTTTCTTTACAAAACTCAAATTTGGCCAAAAGATATTTTTTTTTTTAAACATTCACACTTTTTCTCATTCACACTCACACTCACACACACATTCACACTGTATTTTCGGCAACTCAGGCCATATAAGACATTTACGATAACCGTTATTGATTTAATATACATAGATGGGGTCCAGGCATTCTTATTTAAGCCATTTGGTATCCAATTGGCTTAAATAAAATCATCGGACTGCCTGGGGTCCGAACCCGCGACGTTTGGTATACGAGGTTAGCACGCTAACCTCTACGCCAAGCCCCGAGGCCCCAAAAGATATTTAATTTAATTGTTTAATTTTGTACAGTTTGTATACTCGTAGATGTATTTTGGAGTATTTAATTTAGAATAATAGAAAATTTTATAAAAATCAGAGCTCTTGGGCGGGGGGGGGGGGGGCAAATGCCCCCATATGACGCCACTGGTGACCATCGGAGGTCAAGCCTGGCCCAAGGCTGGCCCAATGGTATTAAATTATTAAACCGAGCCGAGCGAAGTCACCAATGTACCAATCCTGGCCCAAGGCTTGGCCCAATGGTATTAAATTATCAAATCGAGCCGTGGGAAGTCACCAATGGAACAAGCCTGGCCCAAGGCTGGCCCAATGGTATTAAATTATTAAACCGAGCCTTAGGAGGTCACCAATGTACCAATCCTGGCCCAAGGCTTGGCCCAATGGTATTAAATTATCAAAACGAGCCTTGGGAAGTCACCAATGTACCAAGACTGGCCCAAGGCCTGGCCCAATGGTATTAAATTATCAAACCGAGCCGAGCGAAGTCACCAATGTACCAAGACTGGCCCATTGGTTAATAGACCAATTTGCAAATCAAATACATTAAAAAAGAGTCACATCACAATAACAACCGCATTTGAGATTACGCGTAAAGGCATTGAACAAATGAAGAACAAAATGAAAAAGCTCGACTCCAAATCTCTCGAGGAACAGTTTTTTTTCCTCCCTAGATTTTTGTTCCCCCGAGGCTGGGTATATTGTTATCATCCAAGGCTTGAACCAAGCCTCGCCCAATGGTTTGCCAAGGTTTGCCTCAATACTGGTGACGCTTGGCCCAAGTTTGGTCCAAATCTTACCCAATTGTGTATTCCTACCTGGGTTATTTAATTGATCGTAATTTTGCAATTTCATTTTACAATTCATGCAATTTCTTGCTTCATCAGACCTTTTTTATTTTATTTTTTGTTTTACTTAATTTGTTCCAAATATTTGTCATGCTTTCCAAAAATAGATTAATTTCATAAAAATAAAAAAATAAAAATTTAATCGTGTCTCGAGGCTTTTGATTTTCCTTATTTGCATTATTATTGATTATTGTGGATGTAAGCAACAAAGTTAGTTCTTGTCTCTTATGCTGACAACCCGTCTTATGCGATATAAATTTAGTACAATTGTATTGATTACCAAATAATTGGTCGGGGCTGAAAAAAAGACCTTAAACACCGTTGACCTGTGTTAAGGTGTGTTCACACCGGGACCTGACTTGACTTGAGTTGAGTCCGGTGGCGGACCCAACCTATGTATTCCTATGGAGGTGCACAAACGGAGTCGAACGCAGCCTACGTCACGAACCTGACTCTTGTGGATCGGGACCTGACTCCGTGTAGCTGAGAAGCCAACATGGCCGACTTTTTCAATCAGCTGTTTGATCGGTTCCTTAATAAAAACATTTTTGGCAATATAAGACTTTATTTAAGTAATAATAATACAAATAAATAATAATATTAAGATAACTTGTATTTTTTATTAAAAAATATATGTTAATTCAAAACAAATAGATTCCAAATTTATTTAAATTAATAAAATATTATTTTTTAAATATCCAATTAAGAAATAGTTTTACTTAAAAATTAGTAAAAATATTTCTTGATATAACGATAATTAGTTTTATTAAGTTTATTTAGAAATAAATTTCTGGGAAGGAAAATAGTATCATTCAAGTAAAAAACATTGTTTACAGCGACGACAAACTCATATACCAAATAACAGAGATGGAAGATTACGTCTCTCCCCTCAATTCGGATTCCGCTAGAACTCCAGTCAAGTCAAGTCCCGACGTGATCGAACCTTTATTCTTTGTTTTTATTTTTTAATTTATTCTCTTATACAAATTTATTTATTAATTTTCCAACCAAATGAATATTTATAAAAAAAAAATAAATGTTTTAAATTATAACACACAAGAGGCATATTTTATTCCACATAGGTACGGTATAAACAAAAATGAAAAAAAAAAAGGATTTATTTTTTATATTCTGTCAAACATATGAATTTACCCAGACAACAACAACAACAAAGGTGATATTTTAGAGAGAATTTACTATTTTTTAGTAGATTATATCAACAACAACAACAACAACAACGGTTGTTTTCATTTATGCACTCATACTTTAGTTTCTTTTTATGGCCTAGTTTTTTTTTTGTGCTAACTCTGGTCATGTCATTCATTCATTCATTTCTCTCAAGATGCAAATATAAAAAGACAATGAAATGGAAATTAATTTTAATCTGGTGTGAACACCACGAAACGGAGCGAACTTCTATTAGAAAAAATTAAATCTAAATTATGCCCGGTGCATTTTCTGAGTCATAAAAAGTGACCTAACACAGGTGTCTCCTTCCATGTGTCATCGGGAGCAGGCTTCCCTTTTGGTGACGTAAATTGTACAATTGATCTAACAAAACGTTAATACAATGTTTCTTTTTTTTTTAAATAAATTATTTAAAAATATACTCCTTATCAAGATCAAATTAAAATTATTATTCTTATTGGGATCCCCGTTTATTTACCCGAGGGGGCTTTCGTGCACGGAGACACACACCTCAAACCCAAACGGCCCTAGCTATCTACCGACACCCAGTGAAGTTACATTATTTCCTATCTCCAACTCCTCCTGCTGCTTTCGTTTCTAGTTAGTGAGCTAATCCTTATTTCTGGTTCCTTTTAACCAACCTCTTCTATGCTAGGGAGTAAGTCCTAGTTCCCTCAGCACCGACTCCTTTCGAAGAATCATCACTGAGAGGGAACCTTCTTTACGTCCCGTCCACAGGATGAGATGCCACAGCAACTCCCTCTCCTCGTAGAGTTGCCTGCGGGCTTATTGTCCTGAGATCCAATATTCCTGCTTGAGGATTTGTTTACAACAAGCTTGAAGATGATCCCAATCAAGAATCGAAACGTCACTTTTATTTTCATTAAATAAAGTTATCGCCGAAAAAAGTTTCAATTTTCAAAAAGCATAACCTAGTGTATAATTTAAAATATTTAATACAAAGGGATTTTTAGAGGTGCATGACGTCACAGGCTATCTATCTATATATTATTTTCCAATTTTCCATTTTTCTATTTGAAATTGAAAATAATTCTCTCTCTATCTTTTTCTCTAATAGTGCTAAACAAGTTTTACATATTTTTAATATTCCATTTAAAAAAAAAAGGGTAATTTGTATTCTTTTTGGTTTTATATACTACCTTTAGATAGCGTAAAAAAAATTTCCCTTTTAAATTTCAATAAAGTTTTTTTTTTTTTATATTTTTTTATACCTCAGTAAATTTTCTCTCTCTGTTTTTTTTTTAATACTCTCAATTTGTTTGTATAAATACCAGCACACTTTGGGGTGTATTCATTCATTCATAACTATGATGAAATCATATGAAAAATATAATCTCGTGTTTTACTCCGATAATACCAGCATTTTACTCTCGAATTCTGACAATAAAATACGCTCCCAAGATATTATTGGAGCACCAGTACCTCACATCCGACTTTTTAAGTTCGCATAACATCAATCGGCAATAGAGATCTTAACCACTCTTGGAAATTCTTCCTGATCGGGTGCTTCTCAAAAACATCGGTGTCGAAGTCATATTCATCTGGGTTCCCAGTCACTGTGGAAACATCAAAAATGAGATAGCTAAGGAAGATTCTCCCATGTAAGACTGAAGGAATTACAAAACTGGATTTCAACTAACAATGCAATCTATGCAATCATTAGTGTCAGATCTGACACGTTGTGGTTACTCTGAGGAGTAACTTGATGGGAATAATACTGAGGTGGGTTCCCGTTTCCTTCCTCAGGAGGAGACATTTCAAATAGAGTTGGATAATTTATTGCCACGAGCTGGATTTGAACTCGAGTTGTCTCCAACTCAGAATTATAAGCTTAACTGCTTTATCCTCTAGGATAATCGCCTCCTCTATTTAATTCCTCTAACTAACAATAAGTAACTAAAAATAGGTTTTTTATGTTATGGTAGAAGTGCTGAAACGAGAAAGAGATAACAAGGTTAGGTTGAAGTGGCCGTTCCCAGAGAGGAAACACACCTAGGCCAATTAGGCCCTTTGTGATACCACAGTGGGGCTATCCCCCTTTCCTACCCTAAGAGGAGACTTCGCCAGGATGTTTGAATTATTTGCGGCAAGCTGAATTCGAACCCGAGCACTGTTAAGATTTCGGACTCCGTAATACTCAGCTTAGCCATTACCTCCAAGAGATAACATACTTAGGATCATTAAATCTTTGGTGAGAATAGATTATGTTTCGACAACAAATAGAGAAGATGTAATTTTTACTAGTTTACGAATAGGCCACTGCAAAGCGACACATTTACATCTGATTCTAAAATCCAGCCCTCCAAATTGTAGTCATTTTGAATCACCGTTTAGGGTGCGATTATGTTGGAGCTGCGATAAACGATCAGAGCGTCGATAAGAGCAAAGAAAATGAACGTATCGTTGGTGGGATCAAAGAAGAATTCTCAGCGCAGCTCCCACATAAAGGGCTCTATTCAAAAGCCTGTTTCTATTTTCTCTGTTATGCTCTTATCGTTTATCGTAGCTCTAACGGCCCACGGATTGGGAACCTCTGCTCTGATCAGTTTAGTTTTTCCGAGGTGCTTTCTTGAAGAAAGAAAGACACACACCTCAAACTCAACCGGCCTCTGGGTGTAGCCATTTACCAGTACCCCGTGAAGTTACATATTTCCTAACTCCAACTCCTCCTCCTGCGTTTATTTCTAGCTAATGAACTAATCTTATTTTCTGCTTTCTTTTATCCAACATCTTCTATGCTATGGAGGATGTCCTAGTTTGAGAAGGAACTCCCTCTGCACCGACTCCTTTCAAAGAATGCATCACTGAGAGGGAACCTTCTTTATGTCTCTTCTACAGGACGGGATGACATCTCGCAAAGTTGCCTGGGATGGAATGTCAATATCTATATGGTATATATAATAGCGAAGTGTCCGTCTGTCACGCTCTGTTTGACCAACTTCCCATTGGAATTTTAAAACGTATTTTTGCAGTCTTATAGAGAACGTTAAGGAGAGTAAGGAATAATACTCGGATGCCCCAATTTTTCATGAGAATTAATAAGAATTATTACAATTAAACCTTTTTTTTTTGTCAAACGCCAAATGCTGTCATTTCATATAATTAATATTTTAAAGTTTTACTTATTTAGAGTACACAAAAATTTTATTAAATTTTAATTATTATTATTATCAGGAAATCAAATGAAAGAAAAATATGAAATTTTAATATGTTAAATAAAGAGAAAAAAAATATTTTTATATTTTTTACATGGTAAAGATAGGCTTGTTTGGAAACAAAATGGCGGATTTTGCTTTCGACCAATCAGCATCTAGCCCATGTATGGCCAGACTATGTTAAATACAGCGACTATATTTTGTCGCATGACTGGCCTGACCTCTAGTGCAAAAAACAAGAACTACAGTGCCACGCTTAATTAACTAATTGCTACAAGTAATTATAATTAATTAATCTCCTCGTAACTTTCTACTTTTTATCCCTCAAATATTTAGAAACAATTAAGGGAATAAAAGAACAAAAAAAAAAAACTTTTTCATCTTTTAAATCCTTGAAGAAGGAAATAAAGAAGGAAGGAAATTCACTTTCTCTCTCTTTCTTTTTCTCTTCCTTCATTTATTATTCATAATTTTTTTTTTTATATTCTTCTTGTTTTCAATTTTAAGACTCTCTCTCTGATTTTTAAATAATTACCCCTCTACTTGTGACGTCACACTCCTCCTCCCCCTTTTTCATGTTTTCCATAAATGAAACATCAACACACAGACAGACAGAGTGTTGTTTATTTCATTTTCTGTTAAAATGGCACCAGATTTTCTCTCTATGATTTATTATTATTAATATTCTATTTTTTTTCGACATGTTGTATTTGTTGTTGTGTGATTTAAATGTTTTTTGTTTTCATAATTTATTATTCTAATAAGGAATTTTTTTTTTTTTATTAAAACTGACTGATAAAGTGATTAATTTAATCTAAAAAGAATTGTGTGAGTTGTGTTTTCTATTAATTTAAAATCTGATGTTACCAACTCTTGTACCGGTATTGATGATACCACCACTTCGATTGTAACTTAACATTTTATGGAAATTGTACCAAGGGCGGATACAAGGGGGATGGTGTGCCACCAGTCACACCAGATTACCCCCCCACCTCTGGATTCGCCACTGCCTTGTACATATTTCCTATCTCCTGGATTTATTTCTAGCTAATACTATTTTCTGATTCCTTTTATTCAAAATCGAAAATCAAAAATCGTAACTTTAGGAATTAATAACACTGTGCTACAAGAAAAAAAAGCCTCGAGAAATTCCTTCAGATTCTTAAGTAAAATGACCTCCTGAATCCAAATATGACCTCCGTTTTCCCCCACCAAGTACCGTTTTCGGGGGGTAGCCCCCTACTTATTTCCATCCCTTTTCGTTAATTATACGGCCACGAAAAAAATTTGGAGGGATGAAAAGGAAGATTTTAGCCTTAACATTTCTTCAGAAGGTCTAGAGAAGTGAAAAGTTAAAAAACATTAACATTTGGATCCAAGGGGGGATGTGGGGGGGATTTTGTCCCTTAAAATACAAAAAAATCATTAAAAATGATCGATTTTTTCATCACAATTTTTTCACTGATTTTCTGCAAATTTCAGCGGACAGACCCACCTCACCCTTTCTTAAACATCCCTCAACTAAAAAAAAATATATAGGATAAAGCGGGTGGGGTGTGGGCGATTCTAAAGCCCTTGCAAGAAGAATTTTTTTCAATTATTGACAAGAAATAATTTCTACCTCTTTAGATAAAATATGAAAATATTGTAGGACATAAAAGAAACCGTCTATTTAACTTTAAATTTGTGGAGATCAGCCCAAAAAAATGAAAGTTATAGCCGCATATTTGCCAATTTGACCAACTGAGCTGTGAATCTTCCATTTTCTTGTAAGCGCTTCGGAATCGCTCACACCCCACCCGCTTTGTCCTATATATTTTTTTTTAGTTGAGGGATAGTTAAGGAAGGGTGTGGTGGGTTTATCCGCCTGAATATGTAGAAAATCAGTGAAAAAATTGTGAAAAATCAGAAAAAATCGATCATTTTAATGATTTTTTTGCATTTAAAGGGACAAAATCCTCCCCCACATCCCCCCCCCTTGGATCCAAATGTTAATATTTTTTAACTTTTCACTTCTCTAGACCTTCTGAAGAAATGTTAAGGCTAAAATATTCCTTTTCATCCCTCCAAATTTTTTTCGAGGCCCTATAATTAACGAAAAGGGGTGGAAATAAGTAGGAAAAAAATTTCAAATACAGTTAAAGGAAAAATTCACTGAATCTGAGAAGATACCCGAATATTAAAATAGAAATAGCCTTTAGCGTTGTACAATTTTAACAAAAATGAAGTCAATCATTCCATAAAAAAAAAAAAAAAATTGGGTGGCGTTTAAGATTAAAATTTAGTAACAATAGACATCCATTTCAATTAAAGGAGTCCGTTTTTTTTTTTTTTTTTTTTGTGACTGCTAAAAGCGTTCGTTCTCTTTTCTCATAAGGGTGGAGGAAAAAAAAACACAAAAGAGTCTTTTTAATGACCAGGAACTAACTGAGAGCGAGCGACTGAATAGCAATAAAATCGCCGTTGGCCTTCAATTAACAATCTGAATACTATATTCCCTTCATATATCAAATATGCCAGCTAGCCAGGCAGTCAACTTTACGAGGGCTCACTAAACTCCTTTTATTTTTATTAATAATTCAGGTTAGACATAATTAGAGCCGCCTGAATTTTCACATTTTCTTAATTTCGTGCAATTAATTTGTTCGAGGGGGGGGGGGGGGGGACTTAGCCTTTGAGGCTTTCTTAGAGTGGATTTCAGTCATGGGTTATTTTTTTATATTTTTAAAGTGAAACTTTTATTTGATGGCCTTAAATTTTTTCGCTCTTCTATCAGCATGTCGCGTTGCAAGCCGTGACGTCAAAAGCCGTGATACTATAAGCCATGACGTCACAAACCGAGACGACAAAAATAGGAAAGTTGAAATTTAATATATAAGACGAATTATAAAAAATAATTGTGAGATTTAATTATTCAATTTTTAAATTGATAAAATATAATTTTTAAAATAATTTAAAATGACTCAAATTTTCAAATATTGTTCTCAGTTTTTAACATGCGTCTATTGATTTCCCATTTTCCAATTATTAAGTTAAGATTAAAAACCCGATTTTAATACCCTTAATTGAATAATTTTCTGAAAATTTTCAGTTAAACGCCTACGATCCGAAAATGTTTCACTTGCATCGTGGTTTCATAAAACCACACAATGTTTTCTTTTTTTATTTGAAATTCCTACCGAGATGCCGTGCACGAAGACTAACACCTCAAACCCAACCGGCCTCTGCCCGTAGCCATCTACCGGCACCCCGAGAAGTTACTTGATTTCCTATTTCTAACTCCCTCTAATTTCGTCTTTAGCTAGTGAACTTATCTTTTTTTTTTCCTTCATTTTCCGGCCTTTGCCCTTGGACATTCAGCCCCACTTTTTATAATACATTTTACAAAAAAAACAAAATACAAGAAACCTTTTATAAAAGTGAATAGTTCGTCTGAAAAAAGATTAATATAATTTTTTTTTTAACCCTTTTCGGCTACAGAGGCCATTAGGGGTTATTAATTTATTTAAATACTTTAAATACATGGGAGCGTTCCACACGCTGATTGCTTGGGGGCACCAATCCCGACCTTTCATCGCGCTTGGCATTGCTTAACCGCAACGATTATGGTGACTGATGCTCTTCTCCGTTGTCAAGCCCCCCAATATAAAAATTAAATTAAATATCACAAATAAATGGCTATAAGGACAGTTAACAAGAAAACATGAATAATAAAAAAACACCGTACAAATTAAATGCCTCTCATTAACACTTATAGCAAGGATATGATCCAAAGTCTGTTGCTAGATTATAGAGTGATTTTTGAGGCTGTGATGAAGAGGCTTAAGTCTTGAAGGTTTTCTGGTTGCGGAGATTTTAGGAACTACTGGAACTTATCCTTATTTCTGGTTCCTTTTATCCAACATCTTCTATGCTAGGGAGGATGTCCTAGTTTGAGGAGGAACTTCCTCAACACCGACTCCTTTCGAAGAATGCATCACTGAGAGGAACGTCGCTTCCACAGGACGGAATGTCACAGCAACTCCCTCTCCTCGTATAGTTGCCTCGTAGAGATCCAATATTCCAATCCAGTGCCTGCTAGAGGATTTGTCTACATTAAATGAATATTTTTATTTAATAAAAAAAAAATCCCTCACCCCCAAGATTTGACCTTCTTTGTAGAAGCCCACACCCTAGCTCACTACACCAGCGTGTCTCCCCCCTCCCCTTCAGTGCACACGGTGAATTCTTTAGATTATATATTAATAAACAATTTGCTATTTACAGAAAATATTTTTATTATATACGACAAGATAGATTTGAACCCGGGTTGTTATGCAACTGATCAAACAAGAGCAAGGGCGCTTCTCGGGGGGGGGGGAGTAAACTGGTGTGACTGGTCGCACAGCACACAATTTTTTCTTAATTTCGGTACTTGTTTGCCAAAATATAAAAACAAATCTAATTTTTAAGTATTAATATTTAAAATTTTTCATTAAAAAAAATTTATTTTGCGAAAAAAAGTATTTTTTTTAAATCTCGGGGGGGGGGTAATTACCCTTTCCCCCTCCCCCTTGGATCCGCCCTTGAACAAGAGGCTTCTTTAAAAAAAAAAATTAACAAAGTTTTCATTAAAAAACACAATTCGCCCTAATATTTTTTTTTTTTTAAATTTGCATATATGCGTAATCTCTTTCTTCTTTATTATCATTTTTATTTTATATTAGATGGCATTATAATGATATTTCATATAACAATTTACTGATAAAAAAAAGTATCCGAAAGAGGGAGTAATAAAAAATAATGAATAAAAAAAAAAAAATAATAATCATAAAATGAATTTTATCGCCCAGTTTTTTAACTTAACAATAGGGGTATGATATCAAAAAAAAAAAGTGGAGGGGGTGAGCACCGAAATGTTAAAAGGTTCGTTTTTTTTTTTGAGACTTTTCTATATAACCGTATGTATGTATGTGTGTGTGTGATGTGTGATAGAAAAGAAGTCAGTCCATCTTCTCTCTCTCTCTCTTTCTTTCACTTTTAAGCCCTTAAAGTATAGTTCTTTGGGGGTAAAGGGGTGACCAAAAGCCATTTTCCGATATTTTAAACGTGACCCTTTTCTTCTTTATAGCCACCCGATAATTTTACGTTCAAATGCCCATGAAATCGTCTCACACACACCTTAGATGATGGTGATGATGATGATGGCCGACGAGAAGGTATTTTCCCGTCTATTGATTGCCAATTGGAATGAGAGAATTCAGTCAAGCATTTCTCTAATTGTGTGTGTGTGTGTGTGTGTGTGTGTGTGTGTGTGTGTGTGGTCACTTATGCTATCAATTTAAACCACCTATTTATATGAGAAATTAATGTGAAAATTTCTATAAATCAGAAAGTAGATTAAATTAAAAATCTGGTGTGACAAGCACAGAACACAACTTTCGACTGTGCGACCAGTCATCAGATTTTTTGGATTTAGGGGACCGTGCTGGGGGACTCCGCCTCCCAGACTCCCCAGTGCCAGTGCCGTATCAAGGGTATGAAGCACCTGTGGCAAGTGTCTAACTTGCGCCCCCCCTCCTCCTAATCTTTTTTGTGCCAAGTCCCTCCTTTATAAAGTTATTTTGCTCCCTATATACAAATTATGTAATTTTCTTTTTTCGCCTTAATCCCGCGGTGCGGGGTCGGTGGAGGGAGTTTTTGCGACCAGAAAGAAATAAAACAGGCCTGCCCGTCGCACGGTTTGACACCTGTTGCCTGAGACTGACATGCAAAAAAAAAAGAAGTACTGCCAGTCCCAGCTAGGGCAGCTCGTGGTCGCCATCCACGTACCCACAAGATGTAAAGAACATCTTCTATTTAAACAAGATTTAAAAATGATATTTCAAATTCTAAATTGCCCCCTCCCCTGAATAAGCAAATTCCCCCCTTCCCTCCCTCTAAGTTGTGAGCTTCACGTGGTTTTTATTTACCACCAATATAATCTCGTAGGCCATTTCCCCTCTCCCCGTAGAGCCTCACTGATTAATATGTTGGTAAATAAAAACCACGTGCAGCTAGCTCACAACTAGGTCGGTCCCCTTTATTTTGCGCCCCCAGCCCAGTTGCGCCTGCTTTGCCACGTCCTCGTTACCGCCTTGTTTCTGACTACGACTTTTTAGCACTAAATATGGCAAAACATTTTGTTCAATGATGTCGAATTCTGTCCAATTGGGAACTTGCATGAATTTTTAATTTGCTTGAAATATATATATTAACTAAATATTTTGCCCACGGGGCGTGGTGTAGAGGTTAGCGTGCTAACCTCATATACCAAACGTCGCGGGTTCGGACCCCAGGCAGTCCGATGATTTTATTTAAGCCATCTGGATACCAGATGGCTTAAATAAAAATGCCTGGACCCTAATATATATAAATTCATAAATAACGGTTATCGTAAATGTCTTATATGGCCTGAGCTGCCGAAAAAGACAGTGTGAATGTGAGTGTGAATGAGAACTAAATATTTTTCGAGATCTATATATTTGAATAAGATAATGGTATTCAAAATACCTCGATTCGGACTTAACAAGTCATAGATATATATAACAAGACATGTGAGTTTTTTTTATTGATGAGGCCAAACATCCCATGGCCCCCGGGAATCGAACCCAGGATCTCCGCCTTTCCGGGGCATAGGCGTGCTATCCTCTAAGTGAGTTTTATTGGTGCAGGTCGAGGGTCCGGTGGCCTGGTGCAATGGATAGCACGCCTATGCCCCGGAAAGGCGGAGATCCTGGGTTCGATTCCCGGGGGCCATGGGATGTTTGGCCTCATCAATAAAAAAACACTCAGTCTTGTTATATATATATTAAATCGTTTATTAAATTATAAAAATCATCTTCCGGCATATAGAAATGTTTAATATTAATTTATTTAGCCGTAATAAGAGCCTAAAGTTGGCCGAAAAACCACGTGACTGAAAACAAAAATTATTATTGTTCTAAAATTACCATGCCGTTGTATTGTAAAAATCGTATGGTAAAATTACAATATTTACTCTAATTTTCCAAGAGAATTGTAATTTTAAAATGTTTTTTGGTTGTAAAAATTTTTTGAAAGCATAGATTTGTAAATTTAGTATACAAATGTATGGTAGTTATCATTTACAAGGAAAATTTGTAAATTTACTATACTAAAACATACTAAAATTAAAATTTTTTTTTACAGTGTAGATAGCTATTCCATTTAATTAAATTTTGTTAATTGTTTTATTGAACGTACTGTACATACAAGTATAACATACATAAACAAAAATGAAATTTCTTTTATTGTGGGAAAATTTTTTGATTCCCAGAAAGTAATTAACTCTCAATTCAAGATGAAGATAACATGTTTGTTTTTAAAAAACAATTATCTCTATTTTTTTTTACTTTCTCTGTTCTCTTTTCATTGAAAAAATTTCCCTTTTTTATTTATTATAGAAAAAATCGATTTTAAGTTAGAATGGGTCTTATGTAATATTAATTGAAATACCAACGAAGTTTCCAAATCATTTTGACTTCTTTTAAGGTTGTTCGGACAGTACCTCGTAAGTCATAATAGAATCTAAATTTTTTTTTAAATAAAATTAAAAATTTGAATGCCAAAATTCCTTATTATAATTTCATTCATAGTTTATAATTGTATTAAGTTAATAATTTAATTACCAAAAATAATAAATGAATGACTTTTGACTTGAGCAGTATTTCACGTAATATAGAACTGGCAACATTGCATTCATCAGCTATCTATTTTAAATCTTAAAAGTCTTAAATTTTATTTTATTTAATATATTACAATGATTAATGCAAATCAGTTTAAACACAATGGACGATTTGCGAGAAAAAATGTCGTAAAATGGAAAAAAAAAATGTAACTGACAGCGAGAAAAGAGTATTATTTTATGCGACGTTGCCGGACTGGTCTGAGTCACGTGACTTACCTATTTTTAAATTTTTTCTACTGTCATTTTCGGGATTTTTTTGACTTTCTTGTTAAAATATCTTTAAAAGCCTTCGTCAGAAACTTTTGATTTTATGTTTAACGTATTCCTCGGAAAATGATAAAATATAAAACTTTAGAGAAAGAAAAGGCAAGGGTCCGCCGCAGGCGGGCCCGAGCCAGAGTCTTATGGTTGAGGGAAGGCTATGGGGTGGGGGGAGGGGGGAATCCATGCGGCTAGTTCGATTGAATTCAATTTCCTTATTTAATATTCCCTTTATATATGGTCTATGTATATTTATTTTTAATATTCTTCGAACGGATATTTACTCAAGAAGAAGAAGTAGAGTGAGTGAGTTGCTAGCGATTAATAAAATCAAAGCACAGCTCAACTACAACTGACTGCTGATCATTAATCAATTTTAAACAACACACCCACATACACACACACACATTAAACCGATTATTAATTTCTAGTTGAGAGAGAGAGAGAGCTTTGTTATATTTGATAAGGCTCTCGGGTATTGACTTTCAATTAGTGGCTGCTCTTTAATTAACTAACTAACGCGCGCCTAACTCACGTCACCTATTTATTATTATTATTATTATTACATAGGTATATTATATTCATATATAATAATAATTGTCAAATGTTTGGGCATCAAATAAATTTTGTATTGGTTTATTCAAATACTGTGTGGCATTCATAGACTAAATAATATTATATTACAAGTTGTATTGGGGGGGAGGGAGGGGGGGGTAATCGAATTATTAAATTTTCTATCAAATTTTTACTTTCTCTTAACCATGTGTGTATGTAATATATATATATGAGAGAAAGTATTCAAAAAATTCAATGCCGAGATTTTGATGGATATACACGTTTTGAGGTCCCCTGAGTCCGAAAAAGTGGTTTTCGCGACATGGTCTGTCTGTGTGTGTGTCTGTCTGTGAACAAAATATCTCAAGAACGAAAAGAGCTAGGAGGTTGACATTTTATATTTGAATTAGGCACCCTCATGGGACGTGACACGAACCTTTTGAACAAAATCGCCCAAAGAGTACTAGTACTTTACTGATGCACTTTTTCACTTTTTTTTTCGATTTTCTCTAAATTCGCTACAGCGAATTTTTTTTAAATTCAAAAATCAAATTATTTTTTAGATTCTCTTTAAAATGTATATTCTCATTTTGCCATTGAAATCTTCTGAAGACCACTTTACTCTTGTACTTCAAAGAAGAAATGGTTGTCATGGAAACAAAATATAAATATTTTCCCATACTTATAAATTTTACATCTTGAAACTAAATATATGTCGACAGGAAAAATCTGGTGTTACAAGCACAGAACACAACTTTCCAATACACAAGGTAAGAGAAAGTTGTGTGCTGTGCGACCGTCACACCAGATTTTTTTATAATCTTATATTTTAAAAGTATTCGATTTATTGTAAACGGGATTAATATACGTATATTTCAAGTTCAAAATCTTTCTCGAACTGCATTTATTAATAAAAATAAAAAATAAAAATCTAACAAGAATCAATATTTAAAAAATTCTCTCACTGAGTCAGTCAGTCCGCCGCACAGTCGTTCCAAATTCCGAAAACATGGACAAAAATCGAAAACGTTATTTAATATCCCTGAAATTCAGAACACAAGTGTTTTTGAGGTCGCTTATTTCGAATTTGATAGTAATTTTTCAAAAAAAAAAACTAAAAAAAAAATTAGATTTCAATAAAAATTGGCATTGTCGGGTTTCCTAGGTCGCCGATTCTTAATTTTAAATAAATTAATAACAAAATCTCTAACACCTCCTGCGTTCATTTCTAGCTAGTGAACTAATCCTAATTTTTAGTTCCTTTTACCCAACCTCTTCTATGCTAGGGGGATATCCTACTTTGAGGAGGGACTCCCTCTGCCCGACTCCTTTCGAAGATTGCATCACTGAGAGGGAATCTTCTTTACGTACCTTCCACAGGAACTCCCTCTCCTCGTAGAGTTGCCTGGGAGCTATTGTGGTGGGATTCCAATCCAGTGCCTTTTTTTTAAACACTCACACTTTTTTCCCATTTACACTCACATTCACACAGTCTTTTCGGCAACTTAGGCCATATAAGATTTTTACGATAACCGTTGTTAATGAATATATTAGGGGTCCAGTCATTCTTATTTAAGTCATTTGGTATCCAAATAAAATCATAGGACTGCCTGGGAACCGAACCCGCAACCATTGGTATACAAGACAGTTGCTCTACCTGCACGCCCAGGATTTGAAGAAGTCAACACCCTAGCCCGCTACATCAGCTAGCCCCCCTCGCATCATTTACTGAAGATAAGAGAAAGTTCAGCTGTGCGTTCAGTCACACCCGATTTCTTTCTTAAGAGAAAATGAAAGAGAGCCCAAAGAGTGAGAGATTCAGGAATTTGATAGCTTTTAATATAAAAAGGAATTTATCGCTATTTATTATCGAAATAAAAATGAAATCAATATTCCATTCATTGATTTTTTTGTTTGTGTGATGGAATGTATACCTGCCCTGTCTGTCTGTCTGTCTGTCTGCTCTTACGTTCATTAATATTCTCTAAGAAGAAAATAAATTTCCTCTCAGATTCTTCTTATTTATTAAATAAAATAAAATCTAATATCTATGTGATTCTCTTTGAATAGATTTGTTTTTTTTTATCCCCGTAACTCACTATCTTTTTATACCGCTATGTGCGTGACAAATATTATAATTAATTTTATTTTTGTCCAACCTCTAGGTGTGCCGGTTAATGCTTTCTATAAAATTTTATTAAATTACATCTGATGTGAACGTACGCACTACAGCTTCGGTTGTGTTCTGTGCTTGTCACACCAGAAAAAAATCTCCCAAAAAAGTGTTGACATATATTTAGTTTCCGACGGTATATTAGAATTCAAGATATAAAATTTATAAACCTAAAAAAATATTTATATTTCATTAATATACAATAGCATCTCTTTTCTATGAAGTACACAGAGGAATAGTATGGCTTCAAACAATTCTAAGGACAAAATAAGAATATACATTTTAAAGAACATCTAAAAAATAATTGATTTTTGAATTTTAATAAAAATCATTAAAGCGAATTTAAAAAAAAATCGAAAAAACTGAAAAAGTACATCGGTAAAGTACTAGTACCCTTTGGCCGATTTTGTTCAAAAGCTATCAATCACGTATCAGGGGGCTAACTAACTTAATTATAAAATTTCAACCACTTAGCTCTTTTGGTTCTTGAGATATTTTAAATTTACTATGCCAATCAATTTCATTCTTCGTTCACTAGTTCGTTTTTTAATTCTTTAACATCACTATTATTACGTCACAATCGATTTTTTTCAACCTTGTTAATTAGGAGACAAAAAAACAACATTTTATTAATTAAAAAAAAAAACGAGTATTTTTGTAACCCTTAATAGAGTTTGATTGACAATTCCTATTAGTATAATAGAGCCTTAATGGAATAATAATTTATTATCAAATCGTAGAGAATTTATTCTCACTAATGAGATTTAACTCCCTTTTTTTAAATAATTAATTAATATCTTTGATTCTCATTATTACGTAATTTTTAATTCATATCGATTTTCAATTATTTCCATAAAAAAAAAAAAATAACAAATGATATTATTTCTAATCTCTTTAAAGGGAAAATTTAATTAGAATAATAACAGAAAATGCAAAAGCGTTATTTAATAATAATAATAATAAAATAAATGCCCTAACTGGCATGTACATAACAATAACAACAATATGCATTTGATAATTAAAATTATCTCTATTCTCTTTGAAATGGTCAATTAAAAAAATAAATAAAATAATTACTTTAGCGGGATTTTAAAGTTCGTTTTTTATTCTTTTCTTATTTGGATTTTATTATTAGTAGATTTTAATTAACAAAATTGATTTTTATTATTTTTCATTTGAGGGATTTAATTCTTTAATCTTTTTTTTTTTTAATTTTCTTATCTCTCAACAGATTAACTCCAATATAGGCAATGTTTTGAAAGTTTTCACGGCAAGTGGGATTCGAACGCGAGAGTTGTATAGCAACTCTAGATTCGTAATCCGCAGCTTATTCGATTAGCTGCGAGCCTCCTCATTTTAATTAATTGGCTTTAATTTTTGATAAGGCAAGACAATTATCAATGCTTCCAAATGGGCAAATTCATTTTTTTGGAATGTTTTGCACTTCCCCTTAAGAGAATTTAGGGACCCGTATATTTTTCCTGGGCTCACCATAACGTTCTAATTAAAGCTGCGAAATGTCGTTTTAAAATTATGGGAATTTGGTCAGAGTGTGACAGACGGACATTCCACTATTAATATTTATTAGGAACCGACCGAATATTCGGTTTCGGCCAAAAATCCTGGTTTCGGCCAAAAAGTAGCCGAAACCTCCTGAATCTGAAAATATGGGATGAAACTCGCAAGCAAAAAAAAGGTCAAATGATTTGCAAAAGCGCTGGGCGGAAAAAATTTCAAAAAAAAAGGTTGTTTGTTTCGGTCGGACCCTAATATTTATTATTTGAAATTCCTATTGGGATTCCCGTTTATTTACCCGAGGTGCTTCAGGCATTTCTATTTAAGCCATCTGGTATCCAAATGGCTTAAATAAAATCATCGGACTGCCTGGGTCCGAACCCGCGACGTTTGGTATAGGAGGTAGGCACGCTACATACTACGCCAAACTCGGGGGCATAATTAGGAATTAATTTATTCTCAAATGGAAAAAAAGAAAACGGGGACCCATGCATATACGGTCCAAATTTAATTGAATTAAACAAAAAAAAAAAAAAAAAAAAAAAAAAAACAAATAAACGCTTTTATTTTAAACGTTGGTCACGTTTTTTTTCCCTCTCTCTACTACTCATCACCCGATGATGTTATTAAGTTGAACTAAATCTAATCATTACACAGTGTGTCTGTCTGTCTGTATGTGTGTGTGTGTGTATGTGTGTGGATGGATGTTTGTTAAGTAGTAGGCAATGCCATTAGATCAAAGCCTATCAAATGGTTTCAACAAGATTAACAGTTTGTAAGTAAAACAGGGCTTTAAATTCATTCATCAGCGAAACCATTTATTCACCCCCCACCCCTCACCCCTTTTTACAAAAATTAATTATTCACAACTATAATATTATTATTCAAAACGTCAAATAACGTTGTTGTTGTTGTTGTTGATAACAAATTTGATTGCTCTTTGATGTATGAGTGAAAATAAAAATTAATTTTATTGTGGATTAATTTTCACCAAAGGCCCACGCCCTACAGCCACTCCCTCCCTCTCTCTCCTTTCTATTATTATATTAAACCAGCTGCGTAGCCCACTTTTAAAGGTCTACTTTAAGATTTAAATTTATTTACTTTTCGGTCGTGCTATGGAGCATCATCAGAAATTCAGCATAATGAAAGAATAAGTATTTAATTAAATATTTACTAAATTCATATATCCGAAAAAATAAGGGTGTGCCGCCGGGAGTCGAACCACGGATCCACAGATTTGCAAATCGTTGGATCCGTGGTTCGACTCCCCAAATCGGTGGATCCGTGGTTCGACTCCCGGCGGCACACCCTTATTTTTTCGGATATATGAATTTAGTAAATATTTAATTGTATAAATTTCGCGGCTCACGTGCGCGATATGTATAATATCTTAAATATTATATATAATTTCTTATTTATTAATAAGTATTTACTCTGAAGATGTGCAATATCCAGACCGAAACATCAGGAGAAAAAAAAACTAAAATATTGGTAGAAACAAGCGCATTCAGGTTTTTTTTTTTTTTTTTAATTATTTTAGGACTGATGTTTCGATTCCGGCAGGGATCTTCTTCAGAACATAGATGCTACATAGACTGGGATTTCTTAGATTCGATTTTCATGTCCAATAAATAAAAAATTAAATATAACTGACTGGCAGCCAGGAATCAAATTAGATTTTAAGTCAATCTTTATCTAATTTTTTATTCCAATCACAGACATGAATCGCGTTCTTCCTCAGAATAATTGATATATACACTCGGGCGTATTAATATCAATTTTTCTGAGGAAGGACGCGAATTGAGACCGAAACGTCGGTGATTAAAATTAAAAAATTATTTGTCTAATTAAATTCCTGGCTGGCAACTTGCCCCTACTTATCAATTATACAGTCACTACTGCACTATTATTATCATTATAAGGTTATTCAGAAAGAAAATATAATTGGATACCAATAACAAAAATTTCAGAAAATCAAGAAATTATTTATACATTTATTAAATTTAAATTAATAAATTTTTTCGTATCTTAAATGAATTTTCCGTAAAAACATTAGTGGGATATTTTCTACAAATTAAAAAAAAAAACAAAAAAAAAACATAAAAATTCGTCTATTAGTTTCAGAATTAGGGAGAAAATGATAAATTTAAATAATTATATCTCACAATTATTATTCTATAATTATTGATATATTTTAAATTTAAATTTTTCTTTAATAGATATTCTTATTAATTAAATACAGAAAATAAACGGGAAGGGACATCACGTAGTGAAAAAAATGGAGTGTTTAAAAATCGGTTTAGAACGACTGCCTACAGCGCCTCTTAACGGCAGCGCCAGTGAAACATGAAAGGCTTTTCTCCCGAATGAATAAAATACCCTGAATAAAACTATATCGTATCTATATGGTTTCTCACCCAAATGAATAAAATTGTTAAGTGAATGGTTTTTCTCCAATTTAAATAAAAAGCATAAAGTTACAAGTTAACATATATATTTATTAAAATTAAAAAAAAAAATATACAATAGATTTAATACTATTATTAAAATAAATATAACAAAAGCATATAAAATATTTCTTTTTTCCAGTCAACCTCTAATAAAAAGCATAAAGTTCCAAATTAACATAACATATATATTCATTAAAATTAAGAATGACTAAAGTAAACATTATTGTTGTTCATAAAAAATTCGAAAAAAATATACAATATATTTATAATTATAGGATAATTATTATTAATTTTGGAATTGTTCAATTTTGAAATGCTCGGAGCAAACCTCGTAATGAGTATGAATATTTGTTGATTTGTTAAAGAAATCAGGATTATTTACTGTATAATTTGTATCCATGAATCTCGAAGCTGTATGTTCAGTGGAAAACAAAACATTTTTATATTTTTCGTTCCTGGATATCTGGAGCTCGGCACACATCTTTTCCTCTCCGGTTACATGCTGTACGAACAAATATATATTTATATTTTTTGAAATGCCAAAACAAATAAATTGAGCTAAAAAACCAACCTGATTTTGTATATTTGAAGAAATTCAATCGTTGACAATTTTGATCAGTAAACACATTGACTTTGTTTCATATGCTTGAAATGACAGTTATTCACTGGTTTTTTGAAAATAACCGTAATGGACCAATGGGAACAAATGTGTCTCCTGCGCATGCGCCAGCGATCAACTCAGGCGACACTAGCACCATCATACGCCAGCGCCAGTTATATTCATTCTGAACATAGGAACTATATCTCAAAACGTACACCAAATCGCTCCATTGACTTGTCCCCCCCCTGATTAAATGGAAGTTCTATTAAAATTTTCCAGAATTTGCCTTTTAAAAATTAATAATATATTGTAGAATAATAATTATTTCATTTTTTTAAATTATTCAACTAATTCTGAAACTAATTGACGAATTTTTATGGGACTTTTTGAATAATTTTATTTTTTTTTTTTAATTTTTACGGTAAGGGGATTTGAACCCGTGTCCCACAAGCCAATTAAAATCATTTTAGACAAAAAGCTCATTGAATGAACTCCAATATGACCGACATTATTTTATTTTTTCTACATTTCTAGATCATCTTTGAATACATGGTTTGATTTAATTCTCAAATATAAAAAAAAAAAAAACTAGCTGCAGAACCCTCTCTAGCTTATATTTTATATATGATTTTATTAATACTAGAATGTTTTCTTTTTAGATTCCCCCTGAGCTGCTTGTGATAAGGATGGAGTGTAAACTACGAGGCATTTAAAGGGCGAAGGAGGAGGAGGGGGAGGAGGATTCTAAATCGATATCACCATATAAAGGTAATTTCTTTTTATTTCTCACTTACATTTAAGTTCCCACTCGATGGTTTTGTCATCGTTGTTTACTCAAAGATTTTTTTTTTTTTTTTTTTTTGATAAAAGAGATCGAGCGCCACTTGTGATAGAAAAAGTCATTACTACCAGATTTCTGACAGAGTGTTTGAGTAGATCAGGTTCAGTCAGTATTTTTTTTTTTTTTTTTTTTTTTTTTAATAAAAGTGTCGATCAATTTCTGATGAAGGGAAAGTTAACGATTTGAAAAGTTGTTTTTGTATTATTATCTTCTGCATTTTATCCTCTCAGTTATTTCCTCACAATACTAGTTGGATTAATTTATTAATAGGTTTTTTACTTTATTTACACTGTTAAAAATTTTCAAGAAAACTTCATATACAAGTATAGGAAGTCTGTTACATAAACTGTTTATGAATATTCATAACGGGCATATGAGAAAATTCAATTTGTTGCCAACCAAACAAATTTCTTGTATATTTTAAAATTAATTATTTTGGTGAAATTGTTAATTTTAATTTTAATTTTTATAGCTATTTAGTTGAATTACTTTATAAAAATTATTTAATTAGTATGACTTCATAAATATTTAAATAGTTTAGAGCGCGAATTTCAAACCAGAATTTAATAAATTTAGATTTGTGAAATAAATTTTAAAAGAATAATTTCAAGTTTCCTTAAAATAATTATAAAATAATATTAATAAAAATTCCTTGAGGTAGTCGAGTTATTTGAGAACGTTTAGACCAGTGATTCTCAACTTGTCGCGGTACACTTTTAACGATTTCAAAATTTGGCGGCACACAAAGAAAAAGATAAGTTTAAAAGTTGGTAATTTGTTCATAAACTTTTATATTAATTTTATTTCATATCCTGGGTATATTAATATTAAATCACCCAAGTATATGAAAAATGATTGAAAATTCATATTTTTTTTTTTACAGTGTATTCATTTCATTTTCAATTATTACTGGTAGCACAGCACAGAACACAACTTTCGATTACCGAAGGTAAAAGTCATGTGGACGATGTTATGGACGAAGGAACCAAGCGCCATTAACCATAATCTGAGATAAGGAACATTTTATTTACACAATTGTAAACAAACCCAATGGCAATAACTTTTTTTTCTTCTTTTATAGAAAAAAAAGTGCCTAGTGGTTACCCGGCTTAAAGGGTTGAAGAGGAAAGCAGCCAGATAGGAAGTCTCTATTAAATTAAACTTCTTTTTCGCAAAGCGTTTCGTTCGAAGATGGCCGAGATGGCTGCTTTCCTCTTCAACCCTTTATTCAATTCTACACAGCCATTTTCTATAAATATTTTCCCATGTTTATAAATTTAACATTTAATATATCGGCGGAAACGAAATATATATCTCGACACAAAAAAATCTGATGAGACCAGCACAGCTGTGTGACCAGTCACACCAAATTTTTCCACTCTAATTTGAAAATAAGAGATTTTTTTCCTTGATTATTTCATGAATCCCCACTCCCAAAAAAAAGACAAAATTCTCCCTCCCTTTTCGACATCATCATTATATTAACTCCCTAGAGGGGAGAGAGGGTGGGTCTCTCAATTTGACCCTTTGATGAGTTCTCTCATTTTTTATGATGATGATGATGATGATGATAATGTTTGGTTGTCTGCTATCACTCCAACTGTTTTATAAACTCCGCCAATAGCTTGCATGTTGATTACACCCCCTTCTCATTTTATTCCCCCTCACTCACTCGCTCGCTTGCCAACCAACAACCCTTTAGTAAAATTGAAAAAGTGGATTAATTTTCATACCATCTTTAATTGACAAAAAAAAAAGTTGAATTAATTTTTCTTTTTTTTTTTCTAATTCAATTTATTTAAAAACTCTTTTGAAAATTAAAAAAATAAAACTAGCGGCTTCCGTGCCTAGCCATTCGGACTTTGCACCCTCCCGAACAACCTTTTCCTTAATCACATACCGAAATATTTCAGACAATTAATATAAATATATATGGACCCTGTTACGGAATTGTGTGTCAAGCGCCAGGTACCGAGATTTGAGAAAATTAACATTAAAGTTTTTCTGATTTAAATTGTATTGATTAGATTATATATCATTTTTTTTTGTCGATTGTGCAATTAAATACTGTAATTCTGGCAGATATTCATAAATTATTTCTAAAATACGACTAATTTAGAGAATAAACAATAAAATATAAAAAATTATTATTGCACAATTATCAGTCCAATTATATTTGCAAAAATGCTTCAAAGTCTCATGACACGTGATTGCAAATTAATCTATGCACTATTTATATTAATAAAATAATTTTAGGTTTATAATTCAAAAAAAATCTGGTGTGATGGCGCACAGCACACAACTTTCTCTTACCTTCGGTAATCGAAAGTTGTGTTCTGTGCTTGTCACACCAGATTTTTTGTGTCGAAATATATTTAGTTTCCGCCAATATATTAGAAATTTAAGATGTCAAAATTATAAACATGGGAAAATATTTATATTTTGTTACCATGGCAACCATTTCTCCTATCTTCCCTATGAAATATAAGAGTAAAGTGTGCTTCAAACAATTTTGAGGGCAAAACGAGAATATACATTTGAAAGAGCATCTAAAAAATAATTGATTTTTGAATTTTAATCAAAATCGTTAGAGCGAATTTTGAGAAAATCGAAAAAAACTGAAAAAGTACATCAGTAAAGTACTAGTACTCTTGGGCCGATTTTGATTAAAAGCTTATTTTTCCGGTCCCGGGTGGTATTTAACTTAAATATAAAATTTCATCCTCCTAGCTCAATTCCTTCATGCTTAAAATTGAACACACACACACCCACCCACCCACCCACCCACACACACACACACAGACAGACCATGTCGCGAAAACCACTTTTTTGGATTCAGGGGACCTCAAAACGTGAAGATCCATCAAAATCTCGACATCGAATTTTTGACATGAATCTAATACTTTCTCTCTATATATATATTACATATATACATAGGTAAGAGAAAGTAATTAAAACGGAGATATTATTAAAGTTCTTTTATGGTTATATTTAATACTAGTAGCAGAGAAACTTTTTATCAAAATTACATTAATAAATTTTAAATAGTATTAATGTTTTAAAATTAAATACAAAGTGCATAGGCGTAGCCAGAAATTTTTGATGGGGGGGGGGTTCAGGATGATTTCTCTCTTCCCCCCCTCCCGACTAATAGGGCAGTATAAGGCGTCTAAAGAAATATATGACTGGCCACTCCGCCCCCCTGAACCCCCGTTCGAGCTGGCTCGGGCCCGCCCTTTCTTATTAAAGTGCCGCGATTTTTCATTCAACTCATATCAGGCAATTAAATTAAATATATATATAAATGTCTATATCTCTTTAGCAATCAGAACTTATTGTCAGATCTCTTTAATAAAAAAAAATTTAAATTTAAAATATT
>JAKCPI010026645.1:0-20785 GCA_023213315.1 Euborellia annulipes | reverse complement strand
GTTTTAAATTGAACAATCACCCACCCACACACAGACCATGTCGCAAAAACCACTTTTTTGGACTCAGGGGACCTCAAAACGTGTATATCCTTCAAAATCTCGACATCAAATTTTTGACATGAAATCCAATACTTTCTATAGGCCTATATTAACCTATATAGAGGTAAGAGAAAGTAAAAAATTCAAGCCATTTAATTATAACAATTAAATAATTAAATCCTCTCTAATATAAAATGATAAAAATGGTTATATAATTAAATTTTCTTTTTTTTTTTACAACATATGTTAAAAGTAAGATGAGGATTCGTCAGAGGCAGGTCTCAGGCAACTGGAGTGAGGCGAAGACCCACGCCTAGGGGACACGAAAAAAGTAATCGATACTTCCTGGTATCGATACTTTTGTTTCGATACTAGTACTTTTTTACTCGATACTTTTCTTTCGATATTCTCTTTACTCATATGAGTACTTGATTGCCGGTATCGAATGAAAAGTACTCATTTAAATATCATTTTTTTTTTTAAGTTTTTTCGGCACCCTAGGCCATATAGACAGACTTTAAACGTTATATAAATATTTTAATTGCGATTCTGCCAAAGAATATCACATATTCTTTTTTTCTCTTGATATAGAAATAGTAAGTTGATATATAACAAAAGGTCGATATTTGTGGGATAGACTTTATTCCATCATATTCCTAATAATTATTTATTAATAATGGAAAATTTGATACTTTTTAATAAAAACCCCTTTCATTTAATAACATTAAATTTTTAATTTAATTTTTTTTTGTATTATTGCAAACTGTAATTACTAAATTTAAAAGTGCGCAAATATTACATAGAAAGGCCAATATATAAACTAATAAAAATACTGGTCGACAAGGTTTTCTTCACAAGAAATCTGATTAGTGAATTTAGTACATTTTTTTATAGTGAATTCAGATATGTAGTTAGAATTTTTCCATAAGCCGTTTAGAGCACTTTTTCTATTAAAATATTTTTCTATATATCCCTAAAACTGAGCCTGATGGGGGAAAAACTGAAATTATATTTGAATTTATGAAAAATATTTCTAGAATCTCATATCTATTGCCATATATCTTTATTCTTGTGAAAGAAAAAAAGTTCATTTTTGTCGACCAGTGAAAATGGACAGACTTCTATTTTGGCGAAATCCGTATTTTGGTTGAGAAAGCCCCGTCCTCCTGGTGGTCATTACTTTGTGGAAAATGGCATACCAGTATACCGCATTGATCTTCCGTTGGGCCCTTTGGAACGACGTCAGGAGCCTAAGATGCCGAAAAACTTAAAAAGATGAAAAATACTCATTCTTTAAAAAATACTCGATACTTACTGGTATCGATACTTTTCATCCGATACTTTTTAGTATCGATACTTTCCTTTCGATACGATACCAAGTACAAGTATCGATACTTTTTTTCGATACCGTATCCCTACCCACGCCAAGACTAGTCTATCATAAACGCACATTTGTCATCTAATCAAAATACAGATGGCAACTGTTACCCTAATTATATAGAAGATACTTATAAGTAGGGCTGGACGGTAATGGATTTTCATTACCGACCTCGATAATGAAAAAAAAAACCGGTTTTTCTCGAAAGTCGGTAAAAATTTTTTACCGCCCGCGGAACCAAAGTTTGCCGCCGCGAACATTTTTTTTTTTTTTTTGCGGAACCAAAATTTTTCCCAGGCCGAAAAATATTTTACCTTTTTTTTAGAGAGCCAATTTTTTGCCGGAACATTTTTTTTTTTTAGAGACGCCAATTTTTTGCCGAAACATTTTTTTCCCCCCGCTGAACCAAAATTTTTCCCCGGCCGGGAAAATATTTTACCTTTTTTTTAGAGACGGCAATTTTTTGCCGCCGCGGAACCACAATTTGGTTTTGCCGCCGCGGAACATTTTTTTTCTCGCCGAACCAAAATTTTTTACCGCCCGAAAAAATAGGTTTTTACCGACTTTCGAAAAAAAACCGGTTTTTATCGAATTAGAGGTTCGTTACCGCGTTTTCGGTAAAAAATTTTTACCGGTTTTTACCGGTAAACCGGTTTACCGTCCAGCCCTACTTATAAGAATTGATATTGGATTTGATCGTAGCGCCTCTTTTAGAACACCCTGGACTGTCCAGCCACCTGGCGGCTGACTGACTAACAACTTGGTGACGACGTCCGTGATGTGGCGCCACTCACGGACTTCCAATGAACTAGATCCATTCATGTTAATAAAATTGAATCTTAATTATTATGGGAATTGAGGATATTTTCTAAGAAAGAAAAACTTGCATTTATGCTCTGATTGTTGCGCACCCACCTGATGGAATGTTTTTTTTTTTTTTTTTATTTTAAAAACATTCACACTTTTTTCTCATTCACACTCACACTCACACACACATTCACACAGTCTTTTCGGCAACTTAGGCCATTTAAGACTTTGACGATAACCGTTGTAATATAATATTATCTATTATGGGTTCAGGCATTTCTATTTAAGCTCATCTGGTATCCAGATGGCTTAAATAAAATCATCGGACTGCCTGGGTCCGGTCCCGCGACGTTTGGATAGGAGGGATGGAATGTTTGAGAGATGGAATGTTTGAACGTCATTTGAGTGGGGGGCATGGCGCATTTACAACCCGGCCCCCGCCCCCCTTCAAGGTTTTGGAAGGATATAGTAAATTCTGTGCTTAGCCCCTACCATGGCGTAACTAGGGGGGTGCCGGGGGCCTTCCCCTCCCCCCCTCCCAGAACGTTTATTAACTCAATTTTTAATTTTTTTTTGGCGCTTGACATACTAAGACGTAACAGGGTCCATATATAAGTTTATATAAATTAAGTAGCTTGGTAGGAAGTAAAAAAAAATTTGCCCCCCCTCCCTCCAAGCAAAAACTGAAATGACGTCACTTTCTTGCCCTCCTATCAATATCAGACAAAAAAATTATGTTTTAAAGAATACAATTTTAAATTGATTAGGCACAGTAATCAAAGGCGGAGCTAGAAATTTTTCTGGGGGCTCCTCAGGATTCTTTAGAGTGGATCTTTCTAAATAAAATGTCTTGGCTAAAGAAACTAAACGTTTTTTTTTTTTTTTTTTTTTTTTTTTTTTCAAAGTTTATTAGAAAAATGCAAAGGATATTTATTTATTTATTTTTTTTTTTTAAACATTCACACTTTTTTCTCATTCACACACACATTCACACAGTCTTTTCGGCAACTGAGGCCATTTAAGACTTTAAACGATAATCAGTATGTTTAATATATCAATTGTGGGGTCCAGGCATTTTTATTTAAGTCATTTGGTATCCAAATGCCTTAAATAAAATTATCGGACTGCCTGGGGTCCGAACCCGAGACGTTCGGTATAGAAGGTAGGCACGCTACCAACTACTCCAAGCCCCTTGGGCATATATTTATTTTAATTATGACAATTTTAAACGTCTTTACAAATTTTTTAGTTCTGAACTTCCATTCAACGACTGGACGCTAAATAAATCTCAAGAACTGGTACTTTTTAACTAGTTTTTTTATTTTTTTCATTGTAAATAAATTGAGCACATATGTCAAGCAACTTGCAATCACTTCTATAAATTCGTCTACAACCGAATTCGTACGAGATTAAGCCCTACTAATCTACGAGGGGGTGTCAAAAAATATTATTTTTTTATTAGAAAATTCTGCTTACTTTTATTCAAATTCCATTCCTCGGACAAAATAAAACCATTCCAGCGTTCAGACCACTGCACTATGGTTTCCGAAATCCGATTTTTTGGCAAAAATGCCATTTTTTTCAAATTCTAAATATTAATTGTTTTTTTCAACTAGAACTAAAAGTAAACATATTAACACATAAATAATGAATGTTTTTTTTTTTTTTTTTATCGTTTAGTTTGTTTATAATAGTGGTACAAATGCAGCACTTCTTTTACCAACTAATTTGTCTATTTTAATTTGACTTACCAAAAATATGGTGCGAGCTGGCGTCTTAATTTTTGTTTTATTACATTCACATATTATTAACGAATGTATTCCAACATAGTTTTACCTAACCTCATATACCAAACGTCGCGGGTTCGGACCCCAGGCAGTCCGATATTTTATTTAAGCCAATTGGATACCAAATGGCTTAAATAAATGCCTGGACCCCATATATGTATATTTATCAATAACGGATATCGTCTAAAGTCTTAATGGCCTAAGTTGCCGAAAAGACTGTGTGAATGTGTGTGAGGGTGTGAATGAGAAAAAAGTGTGAATGTTTAAAAAAAAAAACAGTTTTACTGCAAATAAGTGCGCATCTAAGAAATATTTATATTTTTTCAGATATGCACCGTTTCATCAAGCAAGATTTGTTTAATATTTGGGTGGCATTAGTTTATTATTCAAATAAAAGTCATTAAAAACAAATTTTTACTGTCAACTGATACTATTAATTTTTGCCAGAAAATCATGCCTCAGAAACCATAGTGCACTGTTGATATCACTCCCTGAAAAGCCCCTGTTTGATAGTCTGTTAAGTAGCACCCGAAATTTTCTTGTCTCGATCACTCTGAAAATGACGACCCCGAAGCTCTTTTTTCACTCCAGGAAATAGGTGGAAGTCGCACGGCGGTAGGTCAGGTGAATAAGGTGGATGTGGCATCACCTCAATGCCTAATTCATCATTGATTGATTGTTTCTTGAGTCCTAGGGTCGGTGCATTATCTTGGTGAAGGATACCATTTGAGCAAGATGTGGTTTTTTGTTGCAATTTTCCTTCCCCTTCAACACTTCAAATTAGTAATTCGCAATAACAGTACGTTGCTTATCCACCATGTGAACTACAAAATTATGTACCCGAAGCGTTGTTATGTTTTTTTTTTTTTTTTTTTTTTTTTTTTTTTTTTTTTGTATTATAATTATTAATAGGGGTATTAATGATCTTGTATTATATATACGGCGTCCTATCGTCTTAAAAGTCTCCTATGTCTTATTTGAGTATACGATATACGACATTCACCTCTCGTATTGCTAAATAGTACATACGACGGCCACAGGTCTCTTATATCGGTGTCGTATGTTGTAAATGAATTCCCCCATTAGAAATGTCAAAGTTTTTCTAATCTAAAAAGTTTTTGTGCAGTTTGTTTTGTTTTCAAGTGTTTAGTGTGTTGTTTTCTTTGTTTCTCTTATTTATTTATTTAAAAATAAAAATGAATGAGATATGTGATACAATTTTAATAAGAAAAAGACTTAGTAGGTTATGAATGTTGTTCGATTTCACCGAATCTCATCAAATACGACATAGGACAAATTTATTTTTGGTCCGTTCGTTAACTGTTTACGATTTAAGACATTTAGGACAAAACACAAGATCATGAATACCCCTAATATATCAATGATGAAAGTGTAAACTATATTATCGAAACATTTACATGTAGACCTATAAAGTAAAAATATATTCTGGGCAAGGAATTAATAAAAATTCTCATTACATCAAAGAAGGAATTCATTATTTTTTTATTGCCCCGGTAGCTCTATATAAGGAATAGAGCGGAGGACTTTTGGCGGGGTTTCGTTCTAGACGTTATTGATCGATCGCAAAGGGCATTGGCACCTTAAGAATTCGTCCAAGCTTTAAAGGTTCCCGGTGGTTTGACTACGCCTGTACCAAAGTAGAGTATACAAACCAATTGCTGACGTAGTAGCTACTCCGTTTATTATTATTTTATTATTAAAATTGATTTCATTCAAAATACGCTAATGTTTTAATTGAAAAAATCCGATTAAATTCATTAAGTCTCCTCTAATCCCTCGGAGAGGGGAGGTTGAAATCCCCCCCTCCCCCTCCCCCCTCCCCGAAAATATAATCTCAAAAACCTATTAAAATTAATCCTGCAATTTTAGGCTCTAATTTATTAATCAAACACCCCAATGGCTCGTGTGTTTGTGTTTATTATAAAAGCAGATTTCATATTTTGTTTCCATTTTGTTAAAAGGCAGTGAAGCCAAATCAATAGGCAAGAGGGGGGGGGAGGATTAAAAAAAAAGAAAAAAAAAATTCCAGATTATAATAATAAAAAGATTATATAAAAAAGACTTGTGTGTGAGTGAAATAAAATTCTCATTTACGTATTATAATAAATAAAATACAAAGGCATCCAAATGGCTTAAATTAAATCATCAAACTGCCTGGGGTCCGAACCCGTGACGTTCGGTATAGAAGGTAAGCACGCTACCAACTACACCAAGCCCGAGAAATTATCATTGATATATTCCAAGCCTAAGCCTGCTTGAGGATTTGTTTACATTCATAGAATACACAAATGCAAAGAGTACATAAACGGTTCTCGATACATTTCCTATGGGAGAAATCATAACTTTAGGAATTTATAACTCAAAAAGTTACAGGAATTTCGGGACCTGAGTATTTTTCCTGAACTCTCCATAACGTCCTCTATAAGATTGCAAAATTTCGTTTCAAAATTCCAACAGGAAGTTGGTCAAACAGAGCGTGACAGACAGACACTCCTCTATTATATACAGTAGAGTCCCGTTAATCCGAACTGATTGGGACCGAGGGTCGTTCGAATTAACCGGAATTGTAAGCTTGAATTAGTTAATTTTGATAATAAAGTCGTATTTATAACGTTGTAAACCGTGAAACTTGTCGGTGATATTAAACTCTAAATAAATATTTCATAATAATAATAAAATAGAGTTCCTTTAATGTCTAATTTTCATTTATATTCCTCTTAAAAAAAAACGTACGCAAAAAGAGTTCGGATTAACCGGAAGTTCGGATTAGCGAGGTTCGGATAACCGGGACTCTACTGTATATAGATTAGTATCTCTTACTTACATATGTTAATATCTAGAGAGAAAGAATTGCAGTTCTAGTTGTCTTGAACATGTTTTTTAAATATAAAATTTCAACCTCATAGCTCATGGATTTTATTATTTAATATATTTATGAGAAACTAGACGCAAAGCCCCGCCTTCGGCGGGGCTTTACGCCTAGCCAGGGGGCTGCGCCCCCTGGACCCCCCCTTGCTCGCCTTCATTGAAAATTGTGGATTTCTATAAAACATATACATATATACATACCGGTACATACAAACATTTTTCCCAATTCATTTTTTATAATATATAGAGATTATTTTAACGGTTAATTATTTATGAATTTAAGATTTTTTGTGAATCATATCCTTTCCGGGACTCTCCCGGTACACAGACAAAAAATTAACGCCGATATTTTATTAGAATTCAAAATGTAAATAAATAAAAAAAAAAATCGTAAACATGGGTAAATATTTATATTTTGTTACCATGGCAACTATTTCTCCTAATTTTTATTTTTTTTATTTTAACGGTTAATTACTCATTAACTTATTGTTATTTGTGAATTAAAACCTGTCCGGGATTCTCACAAACATACACAGAAAATTGCATCATAATTGGTTCAGTCGTTTAGGAGGAGTTCAGTCACATACACACGTACAGAAGAATTATATATATAAAGAAAGAAAAGATAAGCATCTCTTTGATTGAAGACAAAATATTTTGAAATTTTATTTTTTCTCAAAGGATTGAATTCTTTATAGATAAATATTCTTTTTTTTTTTTTTTTTTTTTTTATAAAAACATTCACACTTTTTTTCTCATTCACACTCACACTCACACTCACACACACATTCACACAGTCTTTTCGGCAACTCAGGCCATTTAAGACTTTATACGATAACCGTTGTAATTAATAAATGTATTTGGGGTTCAGGCATTTCTATTTAAGCCATCTGGTATCCAAATGGCTTAAATAAAATCATCGGACTGCCTGGGTCCGAACCCGCGTCGTTTGGTATAGGAGGTAGGTACGCTACATACTACGCCAAACTCGGGGGCATAAATATTCTTATAGTTAAACAAAGTTTCGAATAAAATTTTATAAAAGCATAAAAAGAGGAAATCAATCAATTTGGCAATTATTTCAAATGCTGGGAGAGCATCAATTTGTTTTTTCAAATTCGATCGGCGCCCAGAGAGCAGCCAGGGAGCCTCGCTTCACTCTCGTCTAGGCTTTTCTTCACGCGCAGATTCGCTTTTCAAAAACTCGCTATATCTCTCTTATTTTTCGTTGGATTTGTGGAAAAATGCAAAACTGGTCTTTTCAATCAATTATAAAGCTATAGACATTTTTTTTATTTAACTACGACCACATAAAATGGGGGTTTATTAATTGCCTTTTACATCTTCTAATTTTAACTGCCTCTTTCATTTTCTAATTATCCTAATTTATTGTTTTTTAATTAAATAAACACATTTAGGCAATGATGGTGGGCGGGGGGATTGAAGGTGCTAATAAAGAGAAATGATAAAAAAAAACTGTTTGGAAATTTTATATACAGATAAAAGGGAAAATTTCAGAGAATATAGAACGATGATCCTTTTTACTATCATTTGATTGGTTGAACGGATGGTTAGATTAAAGAAAAAAATATATTCTTAATTATTCAATTTTAGTTGCATGTGAATATTCTCTAGGAAATTCTAAACTCATTACAAAAGATCCGATGCGAATTGGATGCGCGGTTTCCGAGTTATAGACAATTGAAATATCAAGATTTTTTTCATTTCCATTGCTAATTATTTCTTGCTCTTGATTTGGCCAAAGGAGGGAGGGTCGTGGGCGGCAGGTTCCCCCACCCCTCTGCTCTGTTTGTTGCTGAGGAGAAAAAGGCGCCAGGCGCCCTCCCCTTCCTCTCTTTTCTAAGAAAGATTCTTTATCTTTTTTAAAAATAATTATTTAACACCTTTTAGTTAATTTTTTTTTTTGGACATTTGGAAGAATTATAAAATTTGAACGAGAAAAAAATAAAAAAATAAATTAAGCAGTCAGAGAATATTGCCAAATAAATGAATTTAGTTAGATGTAAAATCTTTCAATTCTTCATCATCACATCGTTATTTTATTTATTTGAACACAAGCGATATTTCGATCTTGTATTACTGTAGGGTAGTTAAATATCAAAGTGTAAAATTTAATTTAGATGAAATGATTTGAGTACTTCAAACAATTTTCACAAAATATTACTGATGTACTTTTTAAAAGGGCATCTAAATAATCGATTTATATTTATTTTAATCTAAAAAGTAAAAGATTTCTGTTACCATGGCAACCATTTCTCCTATCTTTCCTATGAAGAACGAGAGTAAAGTGGTCTTCAGAAGATTTCAAACACAAAATGAGAATATACATTTTAAAGAGCATCTAAAAAATAATTGATTTATGAATTAAAAAAAAAAAATCGTTGGAGCAAATTTTGAGAAAATCGAAAAAAACTCAAAAACTACATCAGTAAAGTACTAGTACTTTTTGGCTGATTTTGATTAAAAGCTTATTTCTACGCCTCAGGGGTGTGTCTAACTTGAATATAAAAATTCACCCTCCTAGCTCAATTCCTTCATGCTTAAAATTGAACACATATAGGCAAAAGAATGTAAAAAAAAAAAGGGGGCCGTGAGATATTTATTTGGTTCCCAAGGGGGCCGCGACTCAAAAAGTTTAACATGCACTGAACTAAAGGTCTAAAGGGATGAATTTTATTATTTAATATATTTATGAGAAATAAGCATCTCTTTGATTGAAGACAAAATATTTTGAAATTTTATTTTTTCTCAAAGGATTGAATTCTTTATAGATAAATATGCATTCTTTTATTCTTATAGTTTCGCATAAAATTTTATAAAAGCACTAAAAGATGAAAATCAATCAATTAGGCAATTATTTCAAATGATGGGAGAGCATCAATTTGTTTTTTCTAATTCGATCGGCGCCCAGAGTGCAGGCAGGGAGCCTCGCTTCACTCTCGTCTAGCCTTTTCTTCACGCGCAGATTCGCTTTTATAAAAGTCGCTCTATCTCTCTTATTTTTCGTTGGATTTGTGGAAAAATGCAAAACTGGTCTTTTCAATTAATTATAAAGCTATAGACATTTTTTTATTTAACTCCGACCACATAAAATGGGGGTTTATTGATTGCCTTTTACATCTTCATCTGCCGCCTTCATTTTCTAATTATCCTAATTTATTGTTTTTTAATTAAATAAGCACATTTAGGCCTTGATATTGATTGAATAACTTAGTATATAAAATATTCAAGCAAAAAGAATGAATTTTTAGTCTCAAAACGTTCTGAAAATGATTAAAAATCGATTTTCCAAATTTATTTTCACATATTAATTTTTACTTTCTCTTAAAATTCAATTATTTATTTGATGCTGTTCTCATTTTGATTTCAAAATTGTTTGAAGACCACCAGAGCAACTAGAGAATTTAAAGATAAAAGGGCATCTAAATAATAATTGATTTTTGAATTTTAATAAAAAATATACATAGGTAAGAGAAAGTAAAATTAATTACGATAATTCTTTTATAAGTCATTAAAAAAATTATAGCTCGATGTCCCAATAATCTCTTAGGGCCGGTTGCTTCATCCTGGGTGAACTTGTTAGCCCCGACTTTTTTTGTAGTGCAGAAACCCACTTCAGTTTTATTTTTATAGTAAAATATACGATATTTCATCATTTTATTGCCAAAAGAAGTATTCTAGAAGTACATATATTTGTTATTTTACCTTATATTCTACTTATTTTATCAATAAAATGATGAAATGTTGTATATTTTATAAAATATGTTATAGGCTAGGGCCCGCTTGAATCAGATCTCGTCGCCATATTTAGCCCTGAGTTAACCTCACTTTTGAGTAATTTCATATAGATATATGGGGAATTGGAGCCAAGGTCCGGGCTAAAGTTAGCCCAGGCCCAAAGGTGGGGCTAAGATTTAGCCCTGGGATGACACGTACGAACATGTATTATGAACTCAAGCATCCTAATTTCACCAATATAAATGTAAAAAATAATATAAATACAATATGGAATCTACCGTTTTTTTGTTATTATTCATTTTATGTCAATTAGGATTATATTCGTATATCCAGGATATATTGCAAGTTGTTGAATATTCTCCTAACCTAACTTCATCTAAGGCATTGCACATGTCTTGTTAATAAAACTATTTGTTTTCAAATTGAATGCAAATTGATATAATATTGATATTAAATATTTATATAAATATTTTCAGTTGATATTACTTCTTGTTAGGTGAAAATAAAAGGTATATTTCTTTTTGAAATTATCTTTATTTGAGCCACACAGCTGGCAATTTGTCAAAATAGTTGTGAAGATTGGAACAATTGACTAATTGTTATGTGAACACTAATAAATCTTGTTTATTTTTTTGAAAATTTTCAAATTTTAGCAAAAAAAATTAAATTCTTATATTTAAATGTATATTAATAATATTTATTTAAATTATGGGTGATAATTAGGGCTCGGATTTATAGGCACTAAAAAATCTTTAAAATAGGCAGGCAACTAAGCACTAAAAATTATTAAAATAGGCACTTAAAAAGGCATTTATTGTAAAAATAGGCACTTAAAAAGGCACTTAAAAGGCAGAAATTAAGAAATAATATACAAAATTTTAAAAATTGATGTCTTATTTTTGGTAATCTGGTGTGACTGGTGGCACAGCACACAATTTTTTCTTAATTTCGGTAATTTAAAGGCTCATTCTGTACTTGTTTGCCAGAATATAAATAGAAATCAAATTTGTAAGTACTAATTTTTAAAATTTTATATTAAAAATAAATTTTTTTTTTCGAAAAAAGTATTTTTTTTTCAAATCTCGGGGGGGGGGGTAATTACTCCCTTTCCCCCCCTTGAAATATTTTCTTGATAATTCAAAAAATTTTAAATTTAGGCTATGTATAGCTCTTAAAAAATTGAAATTGGCTATTTGAACTTAAAATAGGCACTAAAAAAGGCATTTATAGATGAAATAGGCACTAAAACCCAAAATCGGCCAAAATAGGCATTATAGGCACTAACAAATGCCTCTTATTTTATTCAGAATTTCATGAAACGTATACATATCATAATGGCCTAAATTTTAAGCCATAAACTAAAAAAAGGCAAATAGGGCGAAATCCGAGCCCTAGTGATAATATCAATTTTTATTTTTAATAATTTTTATAAGATGCCTTAATGGAGTTGCAAACTTCACAAACAGAACATGATTTGTTCCCCCGGAAGAGGGTTTCTGCATTACAAAAAAAGCCATTTAGCCCGGGGCTAACAAACTCACCCAGGATGAAGCAACCGGCCCTTATGAATTTAAATCATTAAAAAAAACCCGCAAATTCCTTATAATAGCCTAGATTTTTTTTAAAGTACGTTTAGACGTCGTTCCTGAACCCCTTTATAAAAACTATTTTTTTCTAAATAATTTAAATTTGCTTGTTAAGCCGATAAACAAGACTTCTCTCTTTGATATCAAAAAGGGATCTCTTGTAATAGATAGACAGGTTCATAATGTAATATTAATGAGAGCTTATAACTTATCCAATCTCTCTCGATATAATATAATATAGGCCTACGCTCCATAGATATAACATAGAAGGACGAGGTAATAGAATTGAAAATATTCATGAGATAGTTGCTAAGTCTTTTAAAACATTAATATGTTTAATAGATATGGGTGATTAAGAGTTATTGTATTACACAGTGATTTTGATGTTGGGCTATTTTGAGCTATTCCTGGGTAGCGCTGATTCCAAAAATGCCATCAGTTTTGCCCCACCAGCTCTAGTTTTAGAGATTATTTCACAACCTTCCCCAACTCTTCCCCCCTCCCCCCCCCCGCTCCTATATATTAAAAATTAAATTTTAATAAAGAATGTGCTCTAAAGCGGCTCTTATTTTATATTTTCTAAATTTTTTTAAGGCGATATATATGGACCCTGTTACGCATTAGTGTGTCAAGTGCCAGCTACCGAGATTTGAGAAAATTAACATTAAAGTTTTTTGTTTTCATTAGATTATATATAATTTTTGTTGTCAATTGTGCAAGTAACATTAAATATAAATTTTTTTTAGGACATATTTCCTAAAAAATACTATTTATTATAGCATTTGAAACAATATTCCGTGCTTGACTCAATTTTTAATTTTTGTCGCTTGACACACTAATGCGTAACAGGGTCCATATATGCAGATAATTGGAATACATAGAAATATAAAGTTCCAGCCCAATCGGAGGTCATTTAGTGGTGCAAAACATGGCTAAAAGTTTAGAAAAATCAGATCTTTTCAGTTTTTTTTTTTTTTCCATGAATGCAAATTTTCGATATTCTACAGTTCTTTTAACTTTTCAAAAATCATTCATTCGTTAAATTCTTTTTATTAACAAAAAAATCTCGTGTGACTGTCGCACATTAACTTCGGTAATCGAAAGTTGGTTTCTGTGCTTGCCACATCAGATTTTTTGTGTCGACATATATTTAATTCCCGACAGTACGGTACATTTGAATTCAGATGTAAAATTTATAAGTATGGGAAGATATTTAATTTTGTTACCATGGCAACCAATTCTCCTATCTTTTTCTATGGAGTACAAGAGTAAAGTGGTCTTTAGAAGTATTCAATGACAAAATGAGAATATACATTTTAAAGTGGATCTAAAAAATAATTAATTTTTGAATTTTAATCAAAATCGTATAGGGAGAATTTTGAGAAAAAAAAAAAAACTGAAAAACTACAGCTTTAAAGTACTAGTACTTTTTGGCAGATTTTGTTCAAAAGCTTCGTGTCACTTGCTAGAAAGGTGCCTAACTTAAAATATGAAATTTCAACCTTCTAGCACTTTTTGTTCCTGAGATATTTTGTTCACACACACACACACGACGGACCATGTTGCCAAAACCACTTTTTTATATTCAGGGGACCTCAAAACGTGTATATCCATCAAAAATATTAAATTATTTTTGACCTGAATCCAATATTTTCTCTCTATATATATTTATATATATAGAGGTAAGAGAAAGTAAAAACGGATTTAAATAATCAGGACTAGGCCATTGTTTAATAAAATATTTTATAATATAGAAGATGTATGGCCCTCGGGCCTTGGTGTAGTTGCTGGCGTGCTGGCCTTCCGGGTTCGGATCCGAAACAGCCCGATGATTTTATTTAAACCATTTCGATACCAAATGGCTTGAATCAATATGCCTGGACCCCCAATATCTATAGACGATATATTAAAATATTAGTATAGTAAGTCTTAGGCTCAAATGAGTTGCTGAACAGACTGTGTGTATATGTGTGTGAGTGTGAGCGGGAAAAAAGTGTGAGTGTTAAAAAAAAGATAATATTTTCCTCCATTAATGAATAAATGCTTTGAAAATTAGAGCGGGGCCGCCTTCGTCACTATTCCAATCCAGTGCCTGCTAGAGGATTTGTTTACATTCATAGAATACACAACTGCAAAGAATACATAAATATTTCTCTATACATTTCCTATGGGAGTAACTTTAGAAATTAATAACTCAAAAAGTTATAGAAATTTCTGGATGAAAATAATTTTCCTGTAATCCCTAGAAGGTCCTCTTTAAGTATATAAAATTTCGTTGCAAAATTCCAACGGGAGGTTTCCCAAATAGAGTGTGACAGACGGACAGACAGACGGACTTAGCGAATTATATAAATAGATTGGGTATATGGATTTTTTAGAGCTGAATCCAAATATACTATCAGTTTTATCCTATTTATAGCACAGTTTCGGATTTAAGACTTTAAACGATACCCGTTATTAATTAATATATCTATTAGGGATTCAGGCATTCTTATTTAAACCATTTGGTATCCAAAATAAATAAATTACAAATAATATAATATAAAATAATTAAATTTGAGACCCCTTAAAAAGGACTGACTCTGTTATCTCTGGATGAGAATCTATTTATATAATTTGCTAATGTCTGTCTGCCATGCTCTATTTGGACAACTTCCCGGTGGAATTTTGAAACGAAATTTTGTATTCTTAAAGAGACCATTCTAGGGATTACTGGAAAATTATTTTCATCCCGAAATTCCTATAAGTTTTTGCGTTATAAATTCTTAAAGTTACATTTAATTCAATTTCGATAGAATCAAATTTTTTTTTCATATGAATAGAAAGATATTACTGATAAACCTTTGGACCCTTTAGCAAGGGACCATCAGAGAAAAATTATAAATAATAAAAACGATGGTTTGCAAATAATTCCATTCAATAAAAACAAAAATTTTTCTACCTGCCTATCATTCTAACATCTCTTATTCTTAAGGAAGGTAGATCTTCAACCAGGAGAATAAAAAAAACTATTTTATTTATTTATTTATTACTGTTGTAGATACAGACTAAAAATAATAATGCTCCTCGACAGAATTTTTTCCATTTACAGAGAAGGGATGTAAAAAAAAATCATTATAATCCCGTTATATAAAGGTTATGATCAAAATTACAAGAACAAATACACAAACTTAACAAACTCAACAAAAAACAAAAAAAAAAATCTCTTAATCTCTTTTAGTCGACTTTTCGGACGCCAATCGCGTCTTTCTTCGGGACCTGCAGTCAAAAAAACATTTATTGAAATCCCGTACCGGTACAATTGCTTTACAAAAAAAAATATAGAGTAACATTCTTTTTTATAAATAAAAACAATATTGTTACCAAGAATGTATAAAATATTTGAACAATATTTACAAAGGCATCTTTTTGTGTACGAGAAGAGCTCTCTGTGCGTTATTTTTTCCAATTGAAGCATTTATTTATACAACATGACATAAATTAATTAAAATATTATAAATTTAGAAATTTCAATCGGATTAAATAAATTGAATTCATATAGAGAATTTTTTTTTTTTTCCTTTTTTTTCCATAATAATGATTATTTTATTCTCCTGGCTCCAGATCTACCTTCCTTAAGATTAATAAATAACAGCCACTCTACACTTTTATTAAGAAATGTCTTATTCTTTTCTTTTTACTTTTTTTAATCCCTTTTCTGCAAAGATTGTTATTCTCTTATTCTTATTTTAATGGTAAATAAGCTTAATTCGTTTTTTTTACTTTCTCTTACCTATGTATATATGTAATATATATATAGAGAGAAAGTATTGCGATCATGTCAAAAATTCGATGTCGAGATTTTGATGGATCTTCACGTTTTGAGGTCCCCTGAGTCCAAAAAAGTGGGTCCCGCAAATTGGTCTGTGTGTCTGTGTGTCGTGTGTGTCTGTGTGTGTGGAACCATTTTTTTAGCATGAAGGAGTTGAGCTAGCGGATTGAAATTTTATATTTAACTTAGGTACCTTTGAAGAATCTCAAAATAAGCTTTTGAACAAAATCGGCCAAAAAGTACTAGTACTTTACTGATGTACTTTTTCAGTTTTTTTCGATTTTCTCAAAATTCCCTCCAAGGATTTTTTTTAAAATTCATAAATGAACTATTTTTTAGATGCTCTTTAAAATGTATATTCTCATTTTGCCGTTGAAATCTTCTGAAGACCACTTTACTCTTGTTCTTCATAGGAAAGATAGAAATGGTTGCCATGGTAACGGAATTTAAATCTTTTTCTTTTTATTAGATTAAAAATCAATTATTATTTAAATTCCCATTTATTTTTAATTTATTTGTGTCTTTAATTGTTTCAAAGAAAACATATATGTCTCTCTCTCACTTGCAAACATTATCGTCTCTCTCTACTCTTTTTAAATTCCCTTTCCACCTTATCTTCGCATAGGAACAATGTTAATTTCCTATAGGGATTTGCAGGGGCGCCGGAACGAATTTGAATCAGGGGGGGGCAAAAAATTTTTTTTTAGAAAATTAAAATAATTTAATATGATCAAATAGTATAAAACAAAAACAAATTACTATAAAATTTTAAATAAAATCACAATTTTAATAAAATTAAAATTAAAAAAAAAATTTTCTAGTGATTTTATCAAAAATTTTTGGAAAAAATTTGAAAAAAATGAATTTCTTACTCTTTTAATTTTTTTTTAATTTAGAAAATTTTATTTTTCAAAAGTAAAAATATATCATTTTTAAAAATAAATGAAATAAAAGAAGAAATTTTGCCCCCCTCTGTCCCCCCCTATAGGATGCCAGGGGGGGCAATGTACCCTTGCCCCCCCCAGTTCCGGCGCCTATGGGGATTTGTATGTTAATTTAGATTCAAAAGGGGGTCCCCTTTAGAACTTTTTAGGCATTTAAAATTTTATTTTCCAATTCTTATGAAATTTTGTATTTATTTACGATTCTATATTGTGTATAAAATGTCCAAATATGAGATTAAAATTTTGAAAAATAACCATAGTTTATTTGAAGCAGTCAACATTTAAAATGCAAGTTTGAAACTAAGGTGCTATCGGAAACTAAATATATCTCGACACAAAATCTGGTGTGACCAGCACGGTGCACAACTTTCTCTTACCGAAGGGTAAGAGAAAGTTGTGTGCTGTGCGCCAGTCACACCAGATTTTTTTTCTTTCAAATATTGCTAAATAATTATGGGCGCTTTTATAATAATTCTATTTTTATCGCCGACAATCAGACAACTTGGAGTCGAGCCAACACGTCGGTGAGGAGGGAGGGGCGGAGTGGGGAGAGGCGCGCTCTATCTCTCTCTCTGTCGCTCTCGCTCTCCGTTCTATGAGAACAAATTTGTTTTTTCTCTGATTATTTTGAAAATGAAGTTATCTGTGTTCGTACTTATAATAGTAACCAGTCCATATACGTATTATAAATGCCAAAGTATTCCGTTCTCTTCTTAACTAAATAATAGAATTCATTAAAATAATTTTTTTTTTTTTTTACTTTTGATAAGAGAGCGTTGTAAAAGAATTTTATTTTTTTTTATTTCATTTCGATTTCTCTCAACTAAGAGAGAGAGAGAGAGAGAGTAGTTAAAATAAAATAAAAAATCTGGTGTGACTGGCGCACAGCACACAACTTTCTCTTACCGTCGGTAATCGATAGTTGGGTACTGTGCTTGTCACACCAGATTTTTTGTGTCGACATGTATTTAGTTTCCCACAGTTCGGTACATTCGATTTTCAAAGTGTAAAATTTATTTATATTTTGTTACCATGGCAACCATTTCTCCTATTTTTTCTATGGAATACAAGAGTAAAGTGGTCTTCAAAAGATTTCAATAACAAAATGAGAATATACCTTTTAAAGAGAATCTAAAAAACAATTGATTTTTGAATTTTTAAAAAAATCGTTGGAGCAAATTTAGAGAAAATCGAAAAAAAAAAAAACTGAAAAAGTGCATCAGTAAAGTACTAGTACTCTTTGGCCAATTTTGTTCAAAAGCTTCGTGTCCCGTCCCATGGGGGTGTCTAACTTAAATATAAAATTTCAACCTAGCTCTTTTCGTTCTTGAGATATTTTGTTCACAGACACACACACAGAGACAGTCCATGTCGCGAAAACCACTTTTTTGGACTCAGGGGACCTCAAAACGTGAAGATCCATCAAAATCTCGACATCGAATTTTTGACATGAATCCAATACTTTTCTCTATATATTAACATATATATAGAGATAAGAGAAAGTAAAAAACATCACCAAATTTTTCTAGCAGGCACATGTCTAGTAATCTATTTCAAATTAAGTCCAACTAGATTATTTGAAAAGGGCAGTAAAGTAGAAATAATTTGAATCTCTGAAATAATTATAATCCAATTTCTTAAAGATGTGTAAATGTACAATTAGGCTTTTAGCGTGCTTTCCAGTCATACGACGACTCTTGACACCTTTACAAGTCTATTTATATTTAATGGATTTAAAGAATCTACTTACTTATAGATTATGAATAGAACAAAAAAAAAATTCAGAGGTTAAATTTTTCAAGATCTTAATAATTTAGGGAATTTTAAGAGATTTCGTTTGTTAATTCTGGATGAGATGTCCCCATCCATTGGTGTATATATATTTTTCCCAGTGAAGGGTGGAAGGGAGGGGGCGAACTTATTTAAAGAAACATTCCACTCCGTCCCATAAAAAAATTTAAACTTTCTATTACTGAAAGTCAGAGAAAGTTGTGTGTGGTTAGCTCAGGGACCCACGCCTTGTGGGTACTTGGATGGCGACCACGAGCTGCCCTAGCTGGGACTGACATTACTTCTGTTCTTTGTATGTTAGTCTCTTCACTTCAGACTGTGTGACGGGTCGGCCTGTATTATTTCTTCCCGGTCGCAAAAACCCATGAATGACAAATTCCGCCGACCCCGCACTGAGGGAATAATCAGGCGAAGAAAGAAGAAGAAGAAAAGAGAAAGTAGTGTGGTGTGCAACTAGTCACACCAGATATTATTTTTTAATAAATTAACAGATATGAGCAGGATGGTAGCTAGGAAAGAAATCAAACAAAAATTTATTCAATCTTTACCTAATTTTATTTCAATTGCCGACGTTTCGGACGCAAATCGCCGTTTTATTAACTATCGATTGTCCTGAGGAAGGGCGCGATTTGCATCCGAAACGTCGGCAATGGAAATAAAATTAGATAAAGATTGATTAAATTTTTGTCTGATTTCTTTCCTGGCTGCCATCCTGCTCATATCTGTTAATAGTTCAGCCATCATCTCAGTATTATTAATAAATTAATTATGCAAAAAATAAATTGAAAAAGAAATAAATTAATGGAGAGAGGAGAAGGAGTGAGTTGAATTTTATTTAGTCACTAAGTCAAAATTATTTGATGGCCTCATTAAACATTTCTTTAGAGAACATCTGGAAAAAATCTTCTTCTGTCCTCGCCATTATTAATCCCGCGGTGCGGGGTCGGCGGACCTTACCCTCCCCCTCCACTCTCCTCTATCCAATGCTGTTGTCTCCGACAGGCCAACCTCGGTCATGTCTCTCCTGACCCGATGAAGCCAAGTCATCCTGGGTGCTCCTCTACGTTGTCGTCCGAGGAGTCCCATGTCGTACGCCGTCCTCGCCACGCCACTACTCTCTTGGCGTAGGACATGTCCAAACCAGCGGAGACGCCATTCGCGCATTTTGTCAGTTAAACAAATTGAAAGTTAATCTCAATCGCTATTTTTTTCCATAAATAAATTTGGTCTTTATTATAAAATTTATACTTTTATTTTCACAATTGAAACCCAGAGTGAAACAAATTATATTTTCAGATAATAATCAGGAATAAATACCATTACACAGGTAACAGGATTAGGGCGATCTGGAGGCCGTAATATATTACCCTAATTCTATTTAGAGAATAAGATCTCTGAATAACTTTTCTCTAAATTTAAAATTATACAACCAATCATTTTTCAATAGGGAAAAGTCTGTATCAGATCAATATCTCTTCGGTAATCCAGTGGCGTAGTGAGCTTAACTCGCGCCCGGGGGACAATACCTTTTTAGCGCCCCCCCTCCCCATTCGAAAACCATATAATATTATATGTAAAATATACATAATTATTATATTACACTGGCACTAAATTTAAAATATATTTTCCACAAATCAATTATATTAAGAAACCAGGGCCGACGTTTCGGTCACGTATGGGACCATCCTCAGGGCCAGGTTAATGTCTGGTTTCTTAATAAAATGAAATATAATTAGCTGCTTGCTCATTTTATTCTTCCTATTTGATTATCAACACTCAGCTATATACCTCCTTCAAATAAAATCAATTATAATAAAAATAAAAATTATCCAGCAATATTTTGTTTTGCGGACCATTTGGCGCCCCTTTGTGAGTAGCGCCCGGGGCATGATGACCCCCTTGCCCTCCTCCCCTCTCGCTACGCCCCTAGCTACTATCTATCTATTAAACGCAACACAAGACATGTGATACATCGTTTCTGGATAAAATTTCCA
>JAKCPI010026643.1:0-21942 GCA_023213315.1 Euborellia annulipes | reverse complement strand
AAAAACATCCTACACTGATTTTAGAGACCAATGCGCGTCGAAAATCATATTATGCTCTGTCACTTTGAAAAAGAAAAGAAAGCTGCGTAGTCATTTCGGAATATGAATCAACTTTTCTCCCGAGGAACAATCAGTTGAAAAAAGGATGAAAGATAATTTAAAAAGTTCAAATCGTGAGACACAAGGCGAAAAGAAGAGGACGGCCATTGGAATTTGATGATTGGCAGCAGAGCTTGAAAACCCGAATAATTCAATGCCAACAATCGTCTGTCGTTTTTTTAAGATTTGAGTCGGCCTCAAAAAAGATGTGGAATCGTTGGTCCTTCACTAACTCCATGACAAAAACGAAGCCGGTCATGTTCAAATTTTACAGAATTTTTACAGAGAGGTCGAACAAGCGCCAATCCTGAAAAACTCCCTTTGTCCCTGGAATGGCTTTTGTTCAAAAATGTGATTGATCATTAAATCTGTCTGCTCTTTCCTTTTTTTTAAGGTTTGTGTTGGACGATTTAACTTTTTAAGCTTTTTTTTTTTTTTTGCTTACTGTCACCTTCATTAAAAAGCCAGCTTAGATCTTTGTGCGCGTAGCTTTTCTTTTTCAAAGTGTCAGTGCAAAAAATATATTACATATCGACGCTCGCTTTTATCTAAAAAAACAGAGAAAGATATGTTAGTTAATCAGTTAAAGTAAAAAAGTGTAATCAGCAACTGAATCGTCGTTAATTTTGCAGGAAATCCAATATAAATAAAAGAATTTTCATTCAGACTAAAACCCAGCCGATCTCGGCTGTAACTGCGAGTTTATTTTAAAATGCCAAACCCTCTTAAAAAACTAATTTTTTACATCTATTTCCCCCAGCCGGGCTTTTTACTCTAATCAAGAAAATTCAAGAGAATGCCCTATTTGTGAACAGACCTCCCAAAAATGTTTCTAAAAAAATTATTCCTCTTTAATTTATAAAAGTTATAAACAAATTTTAACAATTTTTATTTAAGATTTCACATGCTTTCTATTCTAAATACAAAATTGACACCATTTATTTAATATAGAAAATAAAATTTAATTTTATAAATTCCAAATAAAATATATATATATATATATATATATATATATATATATATAGTGATGAAAAATCACACCAACAATAAAAAATTTCTATCAATGGAAACTGATTCAATCTATTAGGGGATAGCTAAATAAAGAAATAAGGTGTAATGATTATTACGGTTGTTTACGAGATGAAATTCAAGCAACTTTAACATCTATGATCGATCATGAGATGAATAATTCAAAGCAACGAGAAGAAATGCAATCGACATTCAAGCAAGAGATTTATTTATAGCAAATTGACCAATTTCCAACAAACTAAGAAGATGTTTATGGTTGATGTTCTAACTATACTAGCTGCTAATTATACAAATAAGTTTTCAATTTTAACCAAAGCTTAGGCCCGGCGCACATTGAACGAAGAGGCGAAGCCGAGGAAGAGCCGAGGAGAGGGTCTTTTTGTAATACACGCGTTTTAAAAGGGCAGCGAAAAAAGGACAGAGGGGAGGGGTAGCATAGGAATAACTCTGCAGAGCCTCTGTGTGGTTGTGGTAGCAACACAGTTTCCTACGTCCTCTGTCGCCTCTGCGAGCTTTTTTTAACTTGCTTTTATTTATTTTTATTTGATTTATTAGCTTTTTATAAGTTAATAGTATGGAACAACTAATCCAATTAGTCCAAGATCATCCCGTGTTGTGATACAACCACCCGGATTACATGTGGATAAAGTGAAGGATGATCTGATGATCTCAAGGTGGGATCGATTGCTTCAGAGCTAAATTTTACGAAAGGTGACAAAAACAAATAAAATAAAATTGAATTATTTTGAATCTTCTCCGATTGGCCTCCTCAACATGAAATATGCTAATAATATATGATAATATATATATAATAATTATGCTAATAATTTAAATTTAACACGAAATTAAATATTTTGTGATTGAATTTCATTTAATGTTTAATTCTCAAATCAATGGAACAACTAATCCAATTAGTCCAAGATCATCCCGTGTTGTACGATACAACCCCACCCGGATTACAAGCGGACAAAATTGAAGGATGATCTGTGGGATAAGATTGCTTCAGAGCTAAATTTTACGTATGGTGAGAAAACTTTTATTAGTTTAACATAATTAAATTTTTTAGACATCTTGGGATAGGGAGGAAGGGCGAGTTTGAAACTGTATAATAGAACACAGTAGTGTAGCCAGGATATCTGCTTGGGGGGGGGGGCAAAATTTTTTCTCCCCTCCAAGAAACTTAAAGGGAGAAACTTTTTTTTTTTAGATAATATAAGAATTATAAAACAAAAACAAATAAAATAAAATTGAATCCTTCTGAATCTTCTCGATTGGCCTCCTCAACATGAATTGTGCTAATAATATATGATAATATATATATAATAATTATGCTAATAATTTAAATTTAACACAGCTTAAATATTTTGTGATTGAATTTCATTTTAATATGTTTAATTCTCAAATGCAATGATTGAATTTCAATATATTTAAATTTTTTTTTCTTGAAATAAAATACAATTTTAAAACAAAATTCATAAATATTTGAATTTTTTTCCTTCATTTCAAATGACATGTTAGCAACAAAGGCAACGCAGTGCTGCGTTCAATGTGCGCTGACCTGACAGAGGCCTATTCCTTATGCTGCGCCTCCACTCCACCTCGGCTGCGCCTCTGCTGCGTTCAATGTGCGCCGGGCCTAAGAGTTTGAATATTTAAATGCAAATATAGAAAATTTTTAATTGGCATATTATTATTTACCTTTAAAAAAGAAATTCAAATTTTTTTTAATGTAATTATTTTTTAAAAATATAACAACATGCTAGAATTTTAAAAGATTATCATTAATTTAATTGAAATTTTAAAAAAATATATAAAAATTTATAAATAGGCCTAATATGACATTGTCGTATCTGCAGAAATATCTGAAAGTTTTGCAAATTAAATAGGTTTTTTTTTATTTTCGAAAAAAATTGTTTATGAATAAGACTCATCAGTTCAAAAAAAGACAAGCCCCGGATGTGAGTCGGATAGGATTAACGTGTAACAGCTCAATTTTCCAATAAACTACTGTGCTTGGCAAATCCTACGATCTAGTTTACACCATGAGTCCGAGGATCCTGTGGCCAGGGGAATTACTCTAGTCACCGCTTGGCTCGAGAATGTCTTTTGGCATAAATATCTCCTTTAATATAATGATAGGGCGATGGAGAGGGTAATGAGAGAATAAAATGATTTGCTAAGTCTAGCAATCCATTTTATCCAAAAGCATAGTCCCCTCCCATGATTTGAAAAAATTTCAATCTCAGCTTATATAAATATATTGATGTCGGGAAAATTTCTCTCCCTAAATGTTAAATAAATATGAATTGAAAATAAAAATTTATCAATGAATATTATTAAAAAATAAAATTTCCATACCGTACAAAATCTATCTACTTTTATAAAAAAAAAAATAGATAAATGCTTTAAATGAATTTTGATAATTAGAAAACCATCAGATATTTTCCGTGCCATTATGTATGAATAATGTATTTGGAATTCTTAAAAAAAATTTAAAAAATCAAATACTCCTCAAAATATTATATGTTGATTGAGAAATTTCTTCAAAGATTTTATTTTCATAAAAGAATTCCAAATATTATTATTATTTCACAAAAATTATTTATAAATTTTTAGTTAATTAGAAAAATTTTCTTTCAAAATAGCCCACTTTTAGCTAAAATGTAATTTAAAAAAACAAAATTTTGATATACCATCTGTTGGAGTAGTGGGGGTGGTAGATCCAGCATCCGTTGTGTCCTTTCTATCACCAGACGGCTGAGTTTTGATTTCTCGACCAGTTCCTTGCTGGAAAATGACAAAAAATTATTAGAAATCGGAAAGAAAATATCATTTTATTAAGCCACCAGGAAAGAGGACAGAAGAAGAAAAAAAATGAATACCCACCATGCAGAAGGAAAGAACCCATGCGAAGGACCAAATGTGATATTTTATATATATATATATATCTATTTTAAAAGATATCGACCTAAGAATAACCACCCTCATTAAAAGTGAATATTTATACGCTAAGTGTGATAATAAAAAAAAAAAAACAAGTTTTTGAAATACCAAAAAAACTTTTGGGCAATGATGATATGATTGAAAGAATAAAATAATAAACCCTTGTTTTGTCATCAATAAATCTATCAATTTCTTAAGAAAACAGCAGAATAATATTTCGTCCATCAACATTACAACTTCAGTTCTGAATCTAGTCAATGGAAAATTAATCAATTTTTTTGACTACTTCTTCAAAATAAACACGAAGGCGATATTTGTTTCCGAGACACAAATCTTGCAAAAATATTGATGGGAACGTTCCTAATGAAAATATATTTTCCTCGTTTAGATCGTCCTGACTTATCTCCATTAGTCTTCTTTTCTGGATACCAATCTCAGTTTTCCCTCTTGAAGTTTTCCACCAAGTTGCGATGATGTGATCGAAAATCCTGTCTTTTCTTAAGAAATGTATGAAACTTAATGTAAAAAGTAAAAAGAGTGAGAGGTGAGACCTGAGATGATATTCCCGGAAAGTACAATGAATAGCTAGATATTAGGTACATATATTGCAAAAAATCAATTTCCTTTTTCCAGAATCTGTCAGAAATGCGTAAACTTATTTTACAGTTTCGATCACAATGAGATTATCATATTACTAAATACAGTTTACAATAATAAATTGCAATTAGCATGAAAATTAAATAATAAAATTAATTCTTATTATCAATGTCCAGAAGAGTAATGTCTCTTTCTATTAACAAACTTGTAATAATATTATTGGCTTTGATAATTATATTTTCTTAATTTACTAATCTCATATATATATATATATATATTATCCTCAGTTCCCAAAATGCATAATGAAAAATATTTCCGAATGCACTTTGTTATGGTTAAAATATATATATAGGCCTATATATTATATTATAATATATTAAAATAAGAACTAATTTTTTGTAAATTAAGAAAATATAAGGTAAGACATGAATGATACGCTTTTATTTTGATATTTCATTTTTAGGCTGATTTCAAATATATATTGATAGGCCTTACTGTGATTGAAATTATAAAAAAAAGTTTAAGCAAAGAAAAAGAATATTGTTTTTTATTCAATATCTGCACCTAAAGTCCAACTACTTATAGTAACTTTTCTATTAAAAAATTATTATTATTTTTTTAAATTAAGTTCATTGTTAATGGATCGACAAACTAATTGCTTATGAAATTCATAGTAATAGGATGTAAAATATATTTAAATTATTCTTAATTTGTTTGATTGATGATCTTTTCCTTTGCTATAAAATGAACACAGATAGAACAAAAGTTAACAGAACGTTCATATATTTGAAATTATCATTAATAAACGGTTTTTTTTTTTTTTTTGATTTTTTTAATGAGTGCATTAGGTCCGAAGACCTATAATGACCAGTGGTCACATGCAGCCAGAAAGAAAATAAAAACAAAGAGAAGCATATAAAGGGAACTCAACTGCAGGAACTGAGAAGATGCCTGTTGAGATTAGACTTGAAAGTCTGAAGATTGTAGATTTTGGGGAAGATAGTCGCGCGGAGCTTGTTCCAATCACGGGAGGTCATGGGGGACAAAGGAAGATTGGAATTGACTAGATCTGTTAGTCGTGATCTGAACAGCATAGGGATGCAGGGACGATGCCTCCCTTGTGTTCCGTGTATATGTTGCATTGGGTGGGATAATTGATTTTAATTCGGCAGAGAATTGACCATTAAATGGCAAAATTGTGCAACTATTAAATTTAAAAATTTTGAGAATTTTTCCTGGTTGCATGTGACCAGCGGTCATCATCAGAGCTTTTGATATCAGTTCTCAGAAAAAAAATTCTGTGTTCATCTTATTCTTTTCAAGGATAGCTAAAAACATTAATATGAATCTATTAAGCCCGAATGATGTAAATTATTAATTAGTTTATAAAAGAAGACCCGAAGACAAAAAAGAAGCACCAGTTTGAGAACCTTTAAATTAAAAATAAAGCAAAAAGAATCAAAGCTGAGCAAAGAAATAAAGAGAGAGAGAGAGAGAAAAGGAAAAAAATAGAGAGAAAGAGAGAAGGCAAGTGAATTTTTCAATGGGGTACCTTGGGTTCCACCTCGTGCCAACGTCCTGAGTCGGTTTGTTCAACCTGAATGCAGGGAAAAACGGAAAGGACTTCAAAATTACTTGCAAACCAAACAAACCACACAAGGAGATATGGAAAAGTTGAAAACATCACCAGAAAAAAAAAGCTACATTTCATTCAAATGAAATTCTTTTCAACATTTCCAAAAATATTTTGCTTGAAATTAAAAAAAAAAAATAATTGATTAAAATAAATAAAAAGCAGTTAAAGAAGAAAATTGATTGAGAAATGCAGCCAAGATCTTTAATCAAAAAATTAGAAAGTTACAGGACTCAATTTCGGAAAAAAATTTAAATGTTTCATTCTTTTTTTAACTTTGCTGAATTTTTATTCCAATCAATAGTCTGATCTCTAATATATATATACTAAAGCAGTTAATCATATTTTTTCAAAGAACTTTCCAACAATAGATTTATTCAGGTTTTATAATTAGTTAATGTAAGCATAAGTATGTCAAATTATCATTCCAATGAATTTTAAAAACTGCGAAGCATCCCCTACTTCTGTCTATTTTATGAGTTTAAAAAGAAATCCTCAAACTTTTTATATATACCCTATAGAGTTTTCCCAATTGATGATCATCAATGTTTAAACAAAATGCTGATGAGAATTTACAAATTTAAAATTATTACACCATATACCATACAGTTAAGGCTCTAGCTATCAGGTGGGTGCTTAATTTTGGCGCTCACTGTACCCCCAAAAGAGCTGTTAACTTTGAGTCCAAAATCATTGCCCATTTCGTCCGTTTCGTTCCGGAGATGTTGAAGAAATACTTTTTGAGGTAGAGTGCAATTTTTTTTTTATCAAAAAATCAACTCGACGGATTTGGAATCTATGAACAACCTGACTCGTGTGGTGTCGTTTTTTTTCAAAAAAGGTGATCCCCCGGGAACCTCGAAAAAATATTTTCCGAATGTTTTAAGAATTTTTTAAAGTGGTCCGTGGCTTAAATTGAGTTGGGAACCTCTGCTTTATAGAAACTGGCTTAAATTAAATCCAAGAAGAACATTTCGACTCTATTTCATATCTAGAAAAAAAGATTAATTGAATATATATCAGACTACTCCTTAGAATAAAGTGAATCAAGATAAAATGAAATTAAAAGCTTAACTGCTTTTTACTGACTTAAATTTATTAAAATCTAATGATTATGGAAATGAATTTAATTTCAATAATGATGGTTTTAAAGTTTGATCCAAGAAGAATAATTTTCAAACATATCAAAAAATGAAAACGAAGGCGCGATTTTATTGTACCAGTAAAACGCTGCAAGGTCGTTCAGAAGATTTCAAATGATTAGATATTGGTCTTTGAACAAACCAAATGTTATACAATGAGCATTTATTATTCGAATCAAACAGTAAATACTGTATATTTGTAAAATTAATTAATAATAATACATTTTGAACACGAAAAAAAAATTTCTTCCCACCACTATTTATCCCTTTAAGGAAAAAATCTCTTTCCATTTCACTTTCTTTATACAGAGTGTAAATTTGTGAGCCACTAATTCAATGGTTTCTTACTCATCAAAATGAACAAAAAATGTTGATATAAACAAATTGATTGATATAAAAATCCCATTTCTATATATGCCTAATTATGCCCTAGGGCTAGAAAAAACAGGTACCGAGCTTTAAGTAAAAACCGTTTTTTTTTCCATTACCGAGGTCGATAATGAAAATCCATTACCGTCCAGTTCTAATTTGATAAAAACCAAATTTTTACCGAATTAGAGATTCGTTACAGCGTTTTCTGTAAAAAATCTTTACCGGTTTTTGCCGAATTTCGAGAAAAACCTCCCCTTGAAGAAGGGGCCCATATTTAATTTACACTCTTCTTAACAGAAAGAACGAATTTCTCGAAGCTCATGAACTTGAACAAGGCGGGAAAATTCGGGCTAAAAAATTCATTTCCATTTTTATAAATAAAAAAAAAAAAAATTGAATCATTATTTTTTAAGTTAATGTGTAAATAGAGATAAGAACCAATAAACATACCTTGACAATCTGGACAGGTGGTTGTTCCTGTGAGCAGCAGAGGAAACGAAACGATAAAGCACAGAATTAGTGGATTTAAAACATTGATCAAAGGGAATTAGATTCTGGGATGTTTACTCGGAATTATTTCTCTAAAGGTAGCGAGCAAACGAAAGACTTATTAAAATTTACAGGTACACCCCAAAAATAAATTTCTATATAAATTTTTTAATTTATAAATTTACAAAAAAATAAATTTATGATTAAAGACTTGTTGATTGATTTTTTTTTGAATAAGAGCAATGCCTTAAATGATTCTTAAATAGAATGCTGGCTTCTCAAAAAAGCTATTAGACTTTTCTAAACGCTTTGTCTTGTCTCCAGTAATGCTATTCAAAAAGTATGGTTTAAACTTAACCCATTACTCTTATTCATTAAAGCATTAAATATAAAGGAGCCTTAATCTTTAATTATTTAGAGGCGCAATTTTAAGTGCAATAATAAATTTTTAACGATGTTTTGAAAGTCAAGATATTAATCAATGGAGATTATCAATGTTTAAGTTTCTTTTATAAAATATTAAGAAAATAAAACGCAATTTTTTTTTAAATTAAGTGTTTTATTATTCTTTATGAGAACCATCCTCTCATATACTACAAGTAGCCACCTTGGTAATCTCCATTAATAAATTTTTATTTGTGTTTAAATTTTCATTAGATAATTTAGTGTGGGCGCGACTCCCTTATTACAGGCTCGAATGGGATAAGGCTGGACAAAATATTTTAGCGGCTTTGGGTGGAAAGGGCAAACATTTGGTCAGAGTTGGGCACCAACTAAATGTATGATTAAAAATGTACATAAATAAATAAATAAGTAAACAAATCATATCAAGAATATGATATGAATAAATTAATTTGATTAAAAATTTAATCAAATTAAATTAATTTTAATCAGATTAGTATAATTAACTAAATTTTATTAAATAATTAATGATTTATTTTATAGTTTTTTGTCTTAGTTCAGCAACTAGTGTACTGTTTATTATAAAAAATAAAACCCACCCCAGTAAAGTTTATAATTAAATAGAGCCTACTCCTAAAGTTGATCTGAAATTCAAAGAAAAGTCTTAAATTCAGGTCACTAGTTACCGAGAAAACTAATGTTATAAGAAAGAAACCCACCCTTGTAAAGTTCAGAATTAAATTTATAAGCAATGTTGGTACAAATTTCTTTAAAAAGGTTCACTAGTTGCTGAACTAAGTCAAAAAAATATCAAATAAATCATTATTTATTTATTTAAAAAATATATATTAATCAAAATTTAGTTAATTATATTAATCTTATTAAAATTAATTATAATTTGATTAAATTTTTAATCAATTTAATTAGTTGGTGCCCAACTCTGCTTTTGGTACGGTAAATAAGTCTAAAATTTTAGAGAACGCCACAAATATATAAATAAGCATTTGAAAAAAGGGAGAGGAGGGAAAATAACTTTAATATTTAAAAAGAGAAAAAAAATATATAAATAAAAAAATAATTATTTTTGGGGAATACCTTTTGTGGGGAAAAAATAACGAAACAATAAAAACAAAAAAAAAAAAAAATCAAAATAATTTTGTAAAAATTCAAAAAATAAAAAAAAAATGAAACTGAAAACATCCAGACACACAGACAAACAATGCTATGCATGGTTGAAGGAGAGATTCTCAAAGAACGACTGATGAGAAGATACACACCCGCTGCACACTGTGGATGATGAGGGTGCTTTTATTCGTTTGAGTCGCCTGGCGCCCTCGTTCCAATTCCTTGAGGGCGCTATCGGCGACTACATCTCCTCCGTTGGTCAACCGATCTGCAAAAAGGGGAAATTTTTACAATGCATAGAAGAGAACTAATACACTCCCGATACCAACATCGGGAGCGCCTCTTTCCAAAACAAAAGGACGATCGAAATCAGGATAGATTTTTGTTGGTCAGTCTCGTCCACGCTGACCACCAGTAGGAAGTCAAAGTTTAGATATATGTGACATTCATATTTTTGAAAAAATTTAAATAAATAATATTATACGAATTGTAGATTTAATTTAACCAGGAATCCAGTTACCCTGGCAAGATTTGTATATTTTATTTTATTAGAGCTGTCTTTTGAAAAGTGAATGTCATTACATCTAAAATATAATATGTTAGCGAGGCGAATAGCTGAATCAATATGTAGTAGAATAAATAAATAAAAGGCCAAGCAGCTATGTTTATTTCTTTATTATAGAACCCACAGCAACGTTTCGGTCGACTATGCGATCCTAGCCATGAAGATGGTCGCATAGTCGACCGCTGTGGGTTCTATTCTATAATAAAGAAATAAGCATAGCTGCTTGGCCTTTTATTTATTTATTCTATTATTTTATAGAACCCAGAGCGACGTTTCGGTCGACTATGCGTCCATCTTCAAGGTTAGGGTAGCATAGTCGACCGAAACGTCGCTGTGGGTTCTATAATAAAGAAATAAACCTAGCTGCATGGCCTTTTATTTATTTATTCTATTAAAATATAATAACTTTTTTTCATTTATTTATTTAGTTCCAGGCAAGGGCGGATACAAGGGAGGGTAAAGGTGGGGGTAAAGGAGATTATCCCCCCCCCCCCCGAGATTTGAGAAAAATATTTTTGTTGGAAAATAAATTTTATTTTCAATAATACTTAAAAATTTGATTTGCATATATATTCCGGTAAACAAGTACAGAATGCAACTTTAAATTATCGAAAGTAAGAGAAAGTTGTGTGCTGTGCGACCAATCACACCAGCCACCTCCTCTGGATCCGCCATTAGTTCCGGGTGTATTGAGCTGTAGCTCAATGTTTTTTTTTTTTTTTTTTTTTGACAACATTGGAAAAAAACGAAAAAAGTACATCAGTAAACTACTAGTACTTCATTCCCGAAGACGAGATCAAACATACAGTGAAAGACAATATTGAGTCCCACCCATGCGTTTTCTTCTTGTGATTATTTCATTGTTTTTAAAAAAATATTATATATTTTTTAATGGAAACAAACCTAGAAAATTTCCAATAAAGATTTTCATTTTTCTTTTATAAAAACAATGAAATAATCACAAGTAGAAAACGCATGGGTGGGACTTAATATTGTCCCTCACTGTACTTTGTTTTGTTTACTGTAAATAGTAAATATTTAAAATTTAAAAGAAATCATTAAGAAAATTGGAAAAAACTAAAAAAAAACACATCATTAAAATAGTAGCACTCGAAATATCCCAAAGAGACCTAACATAATAACATATTGGTATCAGAAATAGTATATTAGAGATAGGTGAATAGCTGAATAGATCTTGTAGTAAGGGATGAAAAAAAGAGCAGTTGCAGCTAGATTTATTTCGTTTATTAGGCACTTCAAACCGACGTTTCGGTCAGATATACAATTAGGGCTGATGTGTCAATAAAACTCCGCACCATTCGATCTTGAGGAGTTTTGTTGACACACTTCAGACCTGGTTGTATATCTGACCGAAACATCGGTTTGAAGCGCCTAATAATCTAGCTGCACCTGCTCTTTTTTTCATCGTTCACCAGTAAAGTATTAGTACAATAATTTTTCCAAAGACGAGACCTAGAATAAAATATCAATTATTGACCAAAACCTATTTAAATTTTTTTGTTTGATACAAAGATTTTATAATTTTTAATTATCAAATATTTAATTAAAAAAAAAAAATAAAACCGAATAAAAAAATTCTTAATTTTATTAACCCCTATGAAATTTTAAAATAAAAATAAATAAAATACCTTTAGAAAAATTCAAAAATCCACCATGACTTGATGTTAGATGACGATCGAAATAGCACAAAATCCGATTTGTTATAAATCTAATCACTTTTGAATATGGGCCTACACTCACTTCAAGGAATAAATAAATAAGAAGAATATAGAAAAGGAAAAAAATGCATAATTTTGTAATTTTTTTTTTAATTACCTTTTTTCTGTTCAAAAATTGTTTTGGTTGTCGTTATCACGCCACCAGTTGGTGAAACAGTTCGTAGAGTTTCTTTTAATTTAAACGGTTTATCGCCCAAATGAGGAATATCTGCGCCCTCGATGAACAAAAACTAAAATAAAAATATTAAAATTAGTTAAGTTTTTAATTGAATCAGATTAAAAAAAAAAAGAAAATCCGATTTTTGGGTATTATCTTGACGAAATACAAAAAAATATTATTTATTTTTTCCTAGTATTAGATACTTTTATTCAGGTAATTTTTGTAATAACGAAAATATTCTTTTAAGATAATATATTTATAGCCAAGTACCGTTTTATTTTAGTTAAAAAAATGATCTTTTACTTTCAATAATTATAGGAATATTTTAGAAAATTTAAATTAATTATGGATATAATAGAGGAAAAAAAATTTTAATCCCTTTTTAAAATAAACTAGAAATCTTCAGTTTATTTTGAATAAGTTTACCAGTTTGATTTGGTTTAATTGGGATTTTTTTTTTTGCTTGTTTCTATTTTGTAAAATTTTAACCCATTGGGATTAGCATTGGAAAACTATTTTTGCTTCGTTTAGAAATCTTTCCAATACTTAAACCATTCAACTGAAGGATAAAAAATGCAACATTACTGAATATAATTGGACAAATAAAACGGAATTCATTATCTATTCGAAATAGGAAAATATTAAATATTAAGTATATAAAAAAATAAATTAGACTATTTACAATCACAACTCATTTTTATCAGCTGGTTGTCTAATTTGTGATGTGTAATTGGGCTCGAGGCTAAATTGAAGTTTATGTCGACAATTAGGGAACTTTTTCGGATTTTTTTCTCTATCCATTCTTTTTATTAGCCTAAAATAGAGGTGACAAAGCCAATTTGATCCAGATTTCTATAAAAATAACGAAAATTTAGAAGAAATATGAAGGTGACATTAACCTTTAACCATTAAAACGAAAGTTATTTTATTTATTCAACAAATAGGCCTATATTTAAAACAAATATTAAATTAAGTTAAGGAATTCTCGACTGGGGATTCGTATTTGGTTTAAAACAACTTGCAGGGGTCCCGACTTTACCGGGTTCGGTCAGGTTATGGTTCGGTTTTGTTTAGAAAAAAAAAAAAATTTTAAACAAGGAAATTTACTCGGCTTCTGTTCAGTTAGCTTCGGATCAAAACCGTTTAGTTCACTTGAATGATCGTGCTAACCGAACCGAAGGCCGATACTAGGGAACTTTCTCGGCCAACAAAAAAAAAGGCTGTACATGCAAAATAAGAAATGATAAGGTATAATAACCTTGCTTATAAGTTAATGTCATTTATATCTTCTAAATTTCCGTTATTTGTATAGAAATTTGGATCAAATTGGCTTTGCCACCTCTATTAAAAAGAATGAAGAGAGAAAAAAATCCGAAAAAGTTCCCTATCATAGAAAAAAAAATATTGACATAATGTTAAATCGAGCCGGGCTCGACTAGATTGATGTATTATTAATATAATATAAATATTCATATAAACAGGAATGATAATATTAGAAAAAAAATGTTGGTAAAACCTTATAAACTTTGAATAATTTGTTGAGATTGATTTGTTTTGATTTTCTGTTTGGCGCTTCCACTTTCATTAAGACGTAAAAGATGGAGAAGAGGATTAAAGAAAATATTGAATCATTTATCATGTGTGAGAAACCTCGACAGTGAGTGTGCCAGAAACGTCGTCCTCTTCATATGGTCTGCTCTGCAAGGCGATCACTTGCCGTTGACTTGGGTTAATAAGGAGTTCCTCGACCCCAACGATCCCCAGACCAAGAAAACGTCGACCGGCTGCACGGTCATACACCTCGAAGAGGAGCTCCGCGGTGTTAGGCCCCAGATCGCTAAAAAGTAAAATTGATTTTTATTAAATAATTGTCCATGTCACCAAAGAGATATTTGATCTACCATTGAAGATGTTTTGATAAATATTTATTTACAACTATAAATAAACAATAGAATAATAGTTTCCAAAGAAACAAAAACAAGGGTTCAGTTTAAAGAAGTTTAAAGACTTTAATCGCCCTCAGTAATTGAGTATCAAGTGCATTATTTATTTTACAAAAATTGATCTGAATGTTTCAAAAGAAAAATTTCTCACTTGTCGGCTGCTATTTAAACCAGTAGAGGGAGAGACAAGTGGGTCTGCTTTAACACACAGTAAGCAGAACAGCTCTTAAGCCCAGAGGGTCAAGTTATAGTTAAATAATTATAAAATGGATCATAATCATAAATTGTTAAATACCCCCCTCCTTCCCCCCCCCCCCCTTTCTTTTTTTTTTAAAAAACAACCCCCATCTTTTATTTTAATTAAATTTGAGGGGGTATTTTTTTTCCCCCCCCCGCCCGTGCTGAGGAAGGGAGGTGTTGGTGGGGAACGAAAGGTTAGAGCGGGGGGGGGGAATTCTAAGAATAAATTGCGTGAACACCAGCTGTTTTTTTTTTTTTTCCCCTTCTCTTAAATAATAAAATAAATTGCCCTGAAATTTTGGAGATTTTGACCTTTAGAGTACCTAGACCCAATAGTCGTCATCAAGTAGAAACTGTTTTTTCAATGCTTTTACTATGGGTCAACCCCTGCAACGCACTCTGAGAAGGCAAAACACAATTGAGCATGATTCGACATCATTGAACAAAATGTTTTGCCATTTGAGCAGTTTAGCTCAATCGGTATGCGTTGGCAAAGAGCAAAATGTTTTGTCATTGAGAGTTTTTGGTCAATGGCCGAATATTTTGTCCAATGCCAACGCACAATCAATGGCAAAACATTTTGCTCTTGGACAAAACGTTTTGTCCAAGAGCGTTTTGCTCAATTGGTGTGCGTTCAGCCTTATGCAAAGAAAGTTATTACTATTCCAATCCAGTGCCTGCTTGAGGGTTTGTTTACATTCATAGAATACATAAATGCAAAGAATACATAAGACTATTATTAATTTCGCGGCTCACATACGCGATATATATAATATATCTTAAATATTATATATAATTTCTTATTTATTAATACATAAAACCTTCTCTATACATTTCACATGAAAGAAATCGTAATTTTAGGAATTAATAATTTAAAAAGTCACAGGAATTTCGGGACCCTAGTATTTTTCCTGGACTCTCCATAACGTCCTTTATAAGACTGCAAAATTTCGTTTCAAAATTCCAACGGAAAGTTGGTCAAACAGAGCGTGACAGACGGACAGACGAACACACTGCTATTATATATATAGAAGCTTCTTAAGATTATTATTTTGTCTCCAAACTGTACTTCTATTTAAATTTTTTATCAATCAGGGCTGTTTTAGAGAATTCTCTCTATAGCACTGATTCATTTAATTTTTTTATTTTATGTATTCTGAAAATAAATAAATCATCCTCAAAAATATTTGTAAAACCCTTCGTTCTCTTTAAAACCCTAGGGGTCTCATATATATATTAATTAAATAGATAGATTAAATTAATTTTTGAAAATTTAGATTGCATATTTCAAAATTTTTAGAACATTCAAGAGCTTTTAAAAATGGATAGAAATCTTTGATTGTTATAGATAGATAGGAGATACTAGTATATAAAAAAATTAATTTTATATTCCAGTAATGTTAAAGATCATAGGATTCAATTAACTTTTGATCCAGCCTTTGACCCAAATGTAATTTTGACTGAATGAATTCATAGATCGATTATGATTATTCATTTATATAAATCCTAATAAAATTTCAATGAGATCGATAAAATATGTCAAAGAATATTTTCCTATATTTCATCTTCAGAAATTGTTGAAATATTTAAATATAGGAGGAAACGAATAACATCATATTGAAAACTTTTTTTAAGAAAATTCATTTAAAGAATTAGAATAAAACCAATATGAAAAGTGGCATAGCTAGAATTTTTCTTTAATAAAATTTATATAAAGATTTAATATATCTTCTTTTTCTTCTTCCTAGACTTATTCCCGCAGTGCGGGGGTCGGCGGAATGTTTTTTACGACAGGAAGAAATAGATTTAAAGTTTTCAACAGCCAGAGAAAAAAAAGTTTTCAACAATAAAAGGCATTTAAATATAACAATTGTCTTTTAAAATAATTAGCTAACATTGCGATAAGTTTGAAGCTTCTCAGAAAATTAATTAAAGCTACTTATTTCCCTAAAATAAGTTTTTAACCGGTAGTACAACCAGAAAAACAAATTTTGGAGAGAAGTAAAGATTTTTTTCTGTTTTAAATAATTTAATACAATATAATGCGAATTTTTTCAGCCTTTCTCGGGCCCCCTTGCCGTCTGGGCCCTGGGCACGTGCCCCTAAACTCAGCAATATATCCAAACAGTAGACGGGCTCAAGAGTCGGAAAAAAGAAAAAATTGTTTTTTTTTTTTTTTTTTTGAAAATCTGCTTCTAAATTGTTTCCGGCTCGATTCTATAAATGATGTATTAAACTTACAATAAGAAATGTTCATCCCAATTAGGAGAATCGGTGTCTTTCTTGAAAGATGTCTGGTTCTTTTGAGGTGGGTCATCCATTTCCACAACGCAAAATGGTTCTGAACATCCCAACTTTGATCCTAAACCGTTGGCTTTGATCACTTTGACGAGAAGTCGTCGCTCGGGGCTTCCAGTTTTGGTCACTCCAGGGTATTGAGTTGCCATCTAAAAAAGAAATCAATCCACTTAGATTAATTATTTGATTAGAGAATTGTTAACAAAGAAAAAAGTTAGAAGAACAAAGTTACAAAGAAAACAGATCTCATTTATTATTTATTTAATTATTTATAAATTGAAGTCATAATTCAAATATTTTTTTCAAAGAAATAAAATGTAAAATAAGTCACGGTTTTTGGCCTGGATAATTCAAGATTTTAATATTTTATTGAGCTTAAGTCAGACACCCCCAAAGAGAAAATGATTAGGGATGAAACGATAAGAATAAATACAAGTACTTACTCGATACTTTGATACCAAGTACTTTTCGAATCGATATTTTTGAATCGAGTACCAAGTACCACGATGATTAGTTGATTATTTATATTTTATTTCGTAAAATTGTACCCAAGCATCGTTTTTAAGTATCGGTACTTTTCAATCGATACCGAGTTGGTATCGATACTTTGTGACCGATACATGGTATCGAGAAAAAGTATCGATACCTCAATAGTATCGTTTTATCCCTAATAATGATTAAAATCAATAAAAGGTAAAGCATAGCGCTGTAGCGCGACATTTTCTTGGTCAATCCATGAAAGAATTAATTATTAAATATATGACTTTTCAAACTTTTTGAAATTAAAACCAGATTTAATTAATTATCTGGGAAAACAAATGAATAATAAATCCCATTAACCAATCAGGGATTGGGAATCTTCATTAGTTTTTAAATGAATTACCATTTTAAAGAAATAACACTCGTTATAAAGGTAGGCCTATATCTAATTTATCCACTAAATGTAGTTTGAATATACATTTATAACGAACTTAATTACTTTAAAAATTATCTTCGTCAGACTGTCAATCATTAACTTACTAAAATGCCAATTTATATAGATAGATAGATATACAGGTAAATCAAATGAATAATTAAAAAAAAAGGTGAGAATAAGTCTAAAGTTCGCACAGAGAAGAAAAGACAACTCTACAATCTGTCGGTGTGGCTTCTAGGGCTGCAGACCGAAGCCCCGCGCTTAAGAATTTTAATTTTCTAAGCTTTGTAATTTATTGATATCCTGTTTAAAATTAGAGAGGATGTAAATGCCATTAGTTGACTGGGTGTCAATTAAAATGATGAAAAGAAGATTAGGAAGTTTTAAATAGCATCTAATATGAATCGATGATATAACAAATGAATAGAAGAAACTGTTTGGTATAAATAATAAAATATTTAAAGTTTATAACAAGAAATAATTGATCAATTTCGTCATTGTTATACTAAAGAGAATATTGATTTTTAAGGAAATGAATTATTTGAGGGAAAAGCATTAAATTATGGCATAAAAACCCTCAATTGCCTACAAAAAAACATTCCCCGGTTATTTACCCCTGGTGCATCGTGCACGGAGCAACCCTTGTACCCGGTATCTAGCGCAAATGGCCAACAATCCGGTTCCCAATGTTTGGGAGTGATAAGCCTTTCATTTCACCTCTCTACTCCCCAAAAATCAGTCCAATTCGGGACTCGTAATCTTAAGGAAATGAAGGGATAATTAAAAGATTGTTTATATAATTATTATGGGAGTTTTTAATTATATATCACTTTTTGTATTTTATTAAAAATATAAATACTGTACAACGTTCCTAGTTCACTTGAATCGGTGCAAGTGTACAGTACTTGAAAACGACTGCAGAAGCAGCCGAAATGTAGTACAGTATTTATATTTTTAAAAAGTAATAAATAATTAATACAAAATGTCGTCTCTAATTACAAACTCCCATTAATAATAATAATAATAATACAAGCTTTAATAAACACATTATTTATATAAGCTTAGTGCCCAATTTGTAATTACAAGATAAATGGAGCAAAAAGAAGACATAGAGTCCCTAGAACAGAGATGGCGAACTTTATTGAGACGTGAGTCAAATTTTGTTCATATTTTTTTTAGTACTAGCTAGTAAGTGGGTCACTAATGCCCATGTTAAGTTTAAAAATTTTTAACTGGGTATTTTTAAAACTAAACATCTTTAAAATTCAATTGGCTTATGAGTTTCTGTGAGTAGCAATCGTGGCGAAATAGAGATCGCGGATAACAAGATGGGTGTATATGCCTTTTAGCAGTGGCGGATTAATGCAATTTTGTCGGGGGGGGGCGGTTTTTTTTATTTATTTTTTTTTTTATTTAAGGACTTTGTGGGCATCTATGGCCATTTAGACCCCTTACCTATTTATTTAAATTGATTGGTAACAAATTCAATTGAAATTAAAGCCCGGAAATCATAATTTCTTTAGATTACTAGTTTTTATAACATTGTGAATTTCTTCTCGGGGGGAGGGGCGATCGCCCCCTCGCCCCCCCCCCTTTAATCCGCCCCTGCCTTTTAGTTTGTTTTGCCAAGGGTTGAAGTAACCCTACAAAGGACCCTTCAAAAATTGTTTAGAAATAAATTTCTAAATGTGAAGTAATGCCCCAAAACGAGAAAGAGTATAATTAAACATGATGGGTGCAATCGCATAGTGAAGGGACGCAATTCTAAATAATAATGTCTCTGAATAATTATTAGACTGAATTGGGAAATAGTATAGAAAAATTCAAAATACAATCAATATCCAACCTAAGCCTTTCTTTATTAAGTATGCACGAGTAGTGTTGTCGGTCAATATTTCTCAATTTGTGGAATGTTTTCCAATGGTACTAACCGGTGTTAAGATTCCAATTTAGTAAAGGTTTGAACTGAAGAAATCAATCTGTCGGTAAAAGGAAATAAAAATTAATTTATTGCATCTTGTCATCTCTCTTTTAGTTGTACACCACGCTTTTCATTAAGTCGGAAGACTGCCAATAATTTTTTAAAAAGATGAGATAAATGTCAATAATATATATATATTTTTTTTTTACCATAGAATCGTAATGTAGAGGCAAAGGATAACCCTGGTGTTGAGAAGCTGAATATCTCGTCAGTCTGGGACAATTGGGATAAACTCCTAGGTTGATGTGGACGGTAGTGTTTCTGAGGGCGTCGACAACAATTTCTGAGAGGACATCGTGCATGGCTTGATCGTCGGCGCCCGGACGAATCGTGCCAACTGGGGCCAGGGCCACTTTTATCTAAAATCAAAAAACAAAATATCTTATTATACATAGCCCAAAAATTTCATATATTTTTTTTAATCAAAAAATGAGACATTTAAGCCAAAAATTAATGTTTAATTAACTAGAAAATAATTTTAATTTTATCGACTGAATGAGGTTTGATTGAAATAGGGGTTTTCGAGAAACCTCAAAAGTAGCAGTCAATATTTTGTTTATGAATTAAATTATTATTATGGCAGTTTTTAATTATAGAGCACATTTTGTATTAATTATTTATTAAAATAGTAAGTACTGTACAACGTTTTGAATGCTTATTCTGCAGTCGCTTTCAAGTATTGTACACTTGCTCCGGCTCAAGTGAATTAGCCTCTAAGCGACCGTTACGTGCATTTTATATACAACGACCCCAGCTATATAAAATGCATGTAACTGCCCCTTAGAGGTTAGTTCACCTGAGTAGGAGAAAGTCAGCAAGTGTACAGTAGGCTACTTGAAAATGACTGCAGAATAAGCAGTCGAAACGTTGTACAGTATTTATATTTTTAATAAATAATTAATTTAATCCATAATTAAAAACTCCCATTATAATAATAATACAAACTACAAAAGCTTTAATAAACAAATTAAAATAATTTGCTACTACTCATGTTTTCGGTCACAAAGTTATTTTGTGTGCTTTTACACTGCAATATTAGGGTTCAAATCAGGGGACGTGAGTGATTTTTAATGTTTCCAAATTAATAAATAATTATATAAATATTTTTGTAATTTGGCTAATCCTTCACTGGATGCAAAGGTTTGTAATCTATTACCCCGGAAAGTATGGAGTTCCCTGGAACGGTCTGGTCCAAACAATAAAAAAATAAGATCAGTATAGATTATTCAAGCCACTTGGTTCCCAACAAGATTATATTATAATTTTTTTATTTATTCAGATTATTTTCAAAAACATAGTAGTTTTTTGCCAAAGATGTGAACCTTTTTTGTCCTATCCAGTTATAGCTGAACAAATGAAGATTCGAGAATAAGAATACCTCCGGCCATCCGTCGCATTTAACGTCTGCTAATAATTTCTCTGTAATACAGACGATGCTGAGTCGTGCCCTGAAACGATTGATGTTCACTCGGTAATGAGAAACCTCCACCTTCTCTGCTTTTTGTCGATAGGCCTTCAGCTGTAAGGCTGGGGTGGCTTCACAATCGCAAGTAATGGTCTGAAAAGAATAAAATTTCATATTTAATAAAACACAGTTTAATTATAAACCGAACAATGAAATAATTTGTTTTGAGGATTTAAAAATATAGACCTAATTAATTTATACTTATTACAAATTCAGAACTCTAGTTTAATTGAAAATAAAGAGGACTTTAATCAAATGAATAGTGATTTTTCCTGGAAATGACAAGTGTCTATCCTTTTTACTCAAATTGCTTGCCTGCTTATGATTAAAAAAAAAATGAGAATCCTTTAAATTTAATGATATCTCTCTCTCTCTCTCTTATTAACTATAAAATGCATTCATGTAATTAGATGTTGATGGATTTTGATCATCATTAAAACAAAAAAAAAAACCCCAAGCAATAATAACCTGTATTATGAGATAATGTTCAACCAATCATAAAAAAAATAATTGTAATTTCTTGTTTAAATAGATATTTATATTTAAATAATAACTAGAAAATAAATGTTTAATAATCATGAAAAATAGTGCCAAGAGTTTTTGAGTTCAACTTTTTAAGGTTTCTTTTACCTCAAAGGGATATAGAATTTCTTGTGTCATTTATAAGTAAAATATTGAAAAATTATAGATTTTTTTGAACCTTTTATATATATTTAATTAAAAGAGTTTTCATGATATGATATTTATGGAAAAAAATGACAATGGTGGGAAGTGAGTGTGAAGCGGATGAGTGAAGCTTGAAAC
>JAKCPI010026642.1:0-16975 GCA_023213315.1 Euborellia annulipes | reverse complement strand
TTTCATAAAATTTCTAGGCTGATAGGTGAATTTTGACAATTTGTCATCTTTTGTTTTTGAAACCATTATTGTCGGGACAATTTTTGTTTGTTTAGACATTTGTAGAAAAATTCTGACAGGCATTAAAAGCTGTGTCGTATAACCTAGAATATTTACATCGAATTGATTAAAAAGAAATATTTAAAAAAAATCTAATTTGCAATAATGCTTTGTTTATTTGGTAATATAATATTAAATTTATTTTTTATAAATTAAATAAATGAAAATAAGCCTGAATTAAATATGATGTCGATTATTTTTATCTATGATAGGTAACTTTTTCGGTTTTTTCTCTATCCATTCATTTTATTAACCAAAAATAGAGGTGGCAAAGACAATTTGATTCAGATTTATATAAAAATAACGAAAATATAGAAGAAATATGAAGGTGACTTTAACCTATATATATTTTATTTATTCAAAAACTAGGCCTATATTTAAAACAAATAATAAAGCAACTTAAGGAACTTAAAGAATTCTCGGTTGGGGATTCGAATATAATTTAAAAGAACTTGCAGGGGTCCCGAATCTGCCGGGTACGGATTGGTTAAGATTCAGCCTGTTTAGAAAAAAAATAAAAAAATTTTAAACAACTAGGGAACTTTCTCGGCTTCGGCTCGGTTAGTTTCGGTCCAAAATCTTTCAGTTCGAAGCGATTGGATATTATGGGTTTATTAAAGCTTTTGTGGTTTGAAATATTATTATTAGGGGAATTTTTAATCATAGACCACTTTTTTCTATTAAATATTTATTAGTATTTATATATTTTTAATAAATATTTAATACAGAAATGTGGTCTCTGATTAAAAATTCCCCAAATAATACGATTGGATATTACTTAAAAAATAAAAATGAGCAGCCGAAGGAAGTAAAAAGTGACAAATTTGTATTAACTGACAATTTTTTTATGAAACGTGTTGACATTCGTTATAATTGAACTGCTTTTCAGCCAGCAGTTGACAATAAAATAATTATCATATTGTAAGCTTGACAATTTATGTCAATTTTTGACAATTGTCAACCTTTATGAAATAGGGCCCAGGTGACGTGACGCACAAGGGGATGAACAAGACGTGAAGATTGGAGGGAGGCCTATGGCCTATGGCCTAAGTCCATCAACGGAGCTAAGAGGCTGCTTGATTTTCAAGATATTATTTCCAGCGGGGGGCCAAATTAATATATTCATTTGAATACATGATATCTTTTATTCGAATGTGGTGGTGTAGGCAGCCAGGAGCAGAAATTAAACTCTAATTTATTTCAGTCTGCTCTTCGACGATTCGGGTGCTAATCGCCCTTCTTTAGATATCTTTTATTAGTCTTTTTTTTCATAATTATATAAAAGGGCCAGGATCACATTTTACGATATTTTAATCACAATATTTTTTTTTTTTTTGCAGGTCCTGTATTCACTTGTATCTTTTGCAAAACAAATTTTATCAATTTGTATTTTCTTAATAAACATGCACTTAAATGCATCCAAGCACCGAAGATAGAAACTCTAGAAAAAGCACAATTGCAAATAATTAAAGGTAAAAAAAAAAACAACTCAAATATTTTCTGGAAATTACTAATAGTTGACTTGAGAAGAGAATTTTTTAAAAAAATGTTAGAGAAGAATTTTGGCTGAACATAATAGATTATGAAAAATATTTTAGATTGAATTCGGTCCAAAAATTATTTATTTCCTTGTGTGAACAGTTTCGGGGATCCATCCTCAGGGCCTTCAAATACACCATAATTTTCATAAGGGCACAGGGAATAATTAAACAGAATGTGCCTCGGGCCCTCGTGATATAAATACAACAATGAAATTGTTGTTTGTTTTTAATCCCTTTTTCGACTGCAGAGGAATTTAGGGTTTTAATGTATATGTATTTAATTTGATAATTCCGATGGCTAGCGGGGGCTGATTCCTCGAGGTCCCCCACCCGAGCTTTCGCCGCGCTTGGCATCGCTTAACCGCGACGATTGTGGTGACTTGCTCTACTCCGTTGGCAGGCCTCTCAGCAATGAAATTGTTGATTTGCATACGATGACTCTTTCATTATTGGCCTGACAATATGAAGCAAATGCAAAGCAAGCGGATTGGCTCTTGGCTCTTTGCATTTGCATTTGCATAGAGTCCCTGTCTAGAGTCCCTGTATATCAGAGTCTGGCCATACGGGAACTTTTTTTCTATTGGTCGCGCCATCTTTCTTCCTGATTTTAGCGCCAATTCAAATTTTCAATGCATCTCTATGGGATTAAAAAATATTTCATTTAACTTTTATAACGATACCCGTTCAAAGTATCATGAAATCTTTTTAGAACATTATTTTAGAGGTTTCAATTTATAAATATTACTCATCATATGTTAAAAATCTCCATTAATTTTATTATATTGAGAATGCAAAGTTTAGGGTTATATTTAGCTGATTAGAATCTTAAAATCACTTTTAATTTTGAGTTTATGTATATTAATATATGTATTTAGCTTACAGTTTATTTTCCTAATTATAAAATAGAGTTTTCTAAGAAAATAATCGATTTAAAAAAGAATAAAACAAATATAAATAACGTTAGTAATTAACTCATTGCCAAAATAATGAAATCTTTTAAGAATTTTCTTTATTATTAAAAAATTATAATTTATACAAAATTTGAACTCAGAGATATTATATAATAGAAAAAATTTCAATATCTGCCGTAAAGGGGGGGGGGGGAGAGGGGGCTTTTAAATCCCGCACTGCCCCATTTGCCCGATCCTAACATACTGAGGCAGAAAAATGAAAAACAAAATACCAAAAGATACCCGACACATATTTTTAGATCAAAAAAGAGAACGTCTGGGCACCCTATATTTATGTCCGTGATCAAGAGCGGGTCCAGAGAAGTTTCTTAGGGGGGGGGGGGGGAGTAATCTGGTGTAACTGGTCGCTCAGCACACAATTTTTTTCTTACTTTCGGTAATTTAAAAGTGCATTCCATTCCGTTTTTGTTTACCAGAATATATTTACAAATCAAATTTGTAAGTTTTAATATCAAAAAATTTTTTTCTCGAATCTCCTGTCCGTGATAAAGTCAAAGCTCTTATCAAATTTTTCACATATAGAGTAGGCCTAATTTATAAATTCCAAATGTATATTTTAAAAGAAAAAGTAAAGGAAAAATAATTCATTCATTTAAATAATATTCTAGAGATTATTTACTTTATATTAGAAATAAATATTACATATATAGCTATGAGAAAGTGAAAAATGACAGATTGGGAAATGTCAAATTCAAATGTTTTTTCATTAAATAAATTATTTTGAGTGGTTTTACTTACTTTTTTTTTAGTATATAAATAATCATTAAAATATTAGCTTCTGTTTCTATAAGTTTTTTTTTTGAATAAAATTATTATATAATTAATTAACAAAAAAAAATCATTTTTTCTCCATGTATTCAATGGAGCGGTCGGAAGAAAGATGGCCGACAATTCTAACGGTCGCTCGTATGGCCAGACTCTGATATACAGGGACTCTAGTCCCGGTCACATGATGAGCGACATCTCTTGATAAAGCCAGCATATTCTCAAATCAACACTTCCATTCCCCCCCCCCCCTCGCCGAGAGGTTAGAGGTGTTGACAAATGTCAATATTGATAATCTAAAAGCAAGGGGCGCGGGTTCGGACCGCCCGATGAATTTATTTAAATTTCCAAATGGTAAAAATAAATGGGCCTGGACCCAAATATATATCCTAAATAATATTTTTATCATTTAGAAATCTACCTAGTCTGAGATGGGGAAAAGACTTGTTAAATAAAAAACAATATCATTGTTGCAAAGAAATAAATTTTTGATTTGACCCGAATTCAGTCTATTATCTCTACAAGATTTTCATTATCATCATTTTCATTACTTTACTATTTATAAAGCGCTAGCCGCTGACTTCCTGTCCCCGTTCCTGTGTGTATGTGCCTATCAGAGCGCTGAATGGCCAGAATAAAAGGAAGTTGAGTCAAAGAGGGAAATTTAAACTTTAAAATTTTGCAATTGCTCGCCTTCGACGAAGGCGAGTGCACATGTTTTGGGTCTGGCTCGGTGATTAAAATATTCGGTGTATTAAAATATAATTAGAATTAAGTTCAATAAGCATTAAAAAAAAGCAAAATATGCATTTTAGATTTCATATATATATTATTATATTAACAGAAAAAAGACGCTATATTTTTTGCTAATATAGATCCACTGAAGAAGGAGTGCCGATAGTGTCTCCGAAATATCTGGAAATATTGCCTTGATAATTAATAAAAATTGCTGAAAATATAGCGTCTTTTTTCTGTTAATTAACCAACTTCAGCAACACCACTTAAGGTATATTATTATATTTTGGATATAACTTAAATATTAAAATATTAAAATAAATTGAATACACCTGTAATTTTATAGACTATTTTTTTGCCATTTATATACAGTACTTCCAATTTTTCTTTAAAATTTTTTCTTTTTGTCAACAAGAGGCTGTCAAAACCATTCAAAAAGGTATTTATAAAACGCTATAAAGCCCACCATACAGGGCAGATCCAAAGCATTTAGCTTTTTGGCACGGCGCCAATCCAAAACTCATCGTGTGTGGGGAAACTGGGGAGTTGGATCGGCGACCGTTAGCTGGCTCTGCTGGATTTCCATCGGGGCCAAGTCCACGAGCCAGGATTTGTCCTTGCAGTGTATGGTGGTAGTTCACCGAGCCAGACCCAAAACATGAGCAGCGTGGCCAGTTTGATATTTATTTATTTTTATTTTTTTTAGATTCTTTCGATATTTTCCTTATAATTTCTGAAGAGATTTGAATTAAAATAATTATTTAAATATTTTTTAAATGATTGTTTTAAACAAAATTTTGAAAAAGAAATAAAATTAATATAAAATAATTATGAGAGACAAGCCCAAAAATTTATACAGTATAATCCCAACTCTGGTTATGACATTTTTCTGATTGTTGATTAATATGGGGATTAGGGAATAATCTCTCATTGTACAATTATTGGTATTTTATTTCTTATTAATAATCAAAATTATTCGGTAACTAAAAAAATATAATTAAATTATCTTAAAGCAAATTATTAATTACATTTTTTTTTAAATAAATTTCTTTATTATATGAAGTTGAAAATAAAATTTTTTTTTCAGGTCAAAGTAAAAGCTCTTTCAACTGCACTACCTGTGAAACAAAATTTCCTTGTAAAAGCGAACTACTACGTCATCAAAGGTTACATACCGGTACAGATGATAAACCGTTCACGTGTGATATATGTGAGGAAACCTTCTCTGGGAAATCAAACATAGTTGCTCACCTCAGAACCCACACGGGCGTGAAGCTCTACGACTGCTCGATGTGCGAGAAGAAATTTACTCAAAAGCATCACCTCACTGATCATCAGAGAATGCATACAGGTGAAAAACCCTTCGCCTGTGATGTGTGCGAGAAGAAATTCTCGACAAAACGCAACCTTGCTAAACATCAGATAATGCATACAAGCTTAAAGTCCTTCAAGTGTGATATGTGTGAGAAGAAATTTTCACAAAAAAACCACCTCACGGAACATGAGAGAGTTCACACAGGTGAAAAGCCCTTCGCGTGTGATGTATGCGAAAAGAAATTCCAAACAAAACGCAATTTTGTTCAACATCAGAGAGTGCACTCAGGCGAAAAGTCATTTAAGTGTGATATCTGTGAGAAGGAGTTTTCAGTTAAACGCAATTTCCTCCAACACCAGAGAACGCATGCAGGCGACAAGTCGTTCAAGTGTGAAATCTGTGGGAAGGAATATGCGCATAAAATATCCCTTGTCTATCACCAGAGGACTCATACAGGGGAGCCCCCCTATCAATGCAATCTTTGTGATAAGAAATATGCGCACAAAATATCTCTCGTTTATCATCAGAGAATGCACACAGGTGAAAAGCCCTTTATGTGCCATATATGTGCGAGAAATTTCTCTGACAAATCAAATTTAGTGACTCATTTAAGAACACACACGGGGGAGAAACTCTTTAAGTGCAATATGTGTGAGAAGAAATTCTCTCAAAAACACCACCTCGCTGATCATCAGAGAATTCACACAGGTGAAAAGCCCTTCAATTGTGATTTGTGTGAGAAGAAATTTGCAAAAAAACATAATCTCGTTCAACATAAGAGAATGCACACAGGTGAGAAGCCCTTTGAGTGTGATATGTGTGACAAAAAATTTTCTCGCAAAGCTCTCTTAAATGCTCATATGCCATCGCATAAATGAAATAGATTTTAGTTTACATTTGAACATAGAAACATTCTAACTGAGGTGAGTTTCATCTTCAAAAGCTTTACTGATAAAATTAGACTCAAAATGATCTTGAGGATTAAATTCTCTATCAAATGAATATCTATTTTTATTTATTTATTAAATTTCTTTTGATGAAAATCAAAAATTAGAAGTTTTTTTGGTAACCTGAATAACGAATTTGCAATCAAGTTCAAAGGTTAACTTCCTTATTTTTATAATTTTGATTAAAAAAAAAAAACAATTTTACTTTTAAATTATTGGTAGAAATTTGTATACCTCTTTTTCCCCCTCCTAAAGATCCGCCCTTGCAATGGACATTCTGTGCCCTTTCAATAGAATTCGATTTTAAAATATTATGGGAGATTCTTCCAATAAAATCTCTGTTAAACGGAATTGAAGAATTTATTCAATGATTGCCCTTGTCCTGAATTCTTCCTCATTAAAAATATTACAGGTGTCTGGTCTCATTATTTAAATTGTAGAAATATTTTATTAACAATCATAATGCCTGTCCACCAACTGACAGCTCTGTAAAGAATTCACTCGGCTTAGAAACGCTTCAGGATCCTCAGATCTTTAATATTTCGGTTGAATGAAGAAGACTGAGTAACTTTTTAAGATTTGCAATGGCTGCTGCGATTTCTTCGGTTATTCAAAATTGTTCAAGAATGAGATTGATCGTGGAATAAATACTCTTTATTATAGTAAGATTAAATTGTGGTTGTGTGCTTCTTTTTAAAAGTCGATATTTCTTCCGCTTTCAAAACAAAATAATTGTTCCAACATTCTACTGCTATATATTTATAAACGGTGTATAAAATTGACTCTCTTTTGACAATTCTTCTGAGATATGCAACCAGAGCCCTATTTTATAAATGCTGACAATGCGACAATTGTCAAAAATTGACATAAATTGTCAAGCTTACACTATGATAATTAATAAATAAGAAATTACATATCCCATATAATTTTTCAGATATTATATAGGCCTACATCGCGTATATAAGCTATTATCTACTTCCGTTAAATTACAACTATTGTTAATACGTGTTGTTTCCTAAAAAAAATTGTCATTTAAATCAAATTTGTCACTTTTTACTTCCTTCTATCCACTGGCGTAACATGGGTGGCACCCAGTGTGGGGCAGACTCACCTAGTTACCCCAGTGCTTCTATTATTATTACTATTATATAAAAGTATAATGTATTAATCATCTATTTGTGAATAATTAATATCAATATAAAAACTTTTATTTTCATTTATTTAAGGAATTTATAAATATTTCAATTAAATATTAAATAAATTAAGTTTTATTTAAGGATCAGGAAATCTCCAAACAGCAACGCAGCTAATCGTTTTTCAATTTTTATTTAAGTGTAAAGTGCCAGGGCCAACGTTTCGGTCGCATATAGGACCATCATCAGGGCTAAAATATAACAGACAAAATTAAACAGTGATCACAAATTCTTTCTAATTAGCAAGAAGAAGAAAGAGAAGCAGCTAGTAATTATTTCATTTATTTAATACATTTAATAAATAAATGAAATAATTACTAGCTGCTTCTCTTTCTTCTTCTTGCTACTTCAAAATCTTCTATCCAGCTATATATCTACTTTTCTCCAAATTCTTTCTAATTGCACCATTGGTAATAATTGGTCCTATATGCGACCGAAACGTTGCCCCTGGCACTTTACACTTAAATAAAAATTGAAAAACGATTAGCTGCGTTGCTGATTGGAGATTTCCTGATCCTTAAATAAATCATATTATCAGCTATACACCTCAATTAAAAATTAATTAAGTATTATATTACTAAATAAACAAAGTATCATTGAAAATTAGATTATTTATTTAGATATAACACACAGCTTCTAGTCCCTGTCAGAATTTGTCTACAATTGTCAAACAAAAAATTGTCACGACTATTATTGTTTCAAAAAACAAAAGTGACAAATTGACATGACAATCTAACTAAAATGTCATTTCTTTTTTACTTGAGAATTATGCCAAGAGCTGATTTTTATGAAAAAGTGGTAGGGTCTACTCGACAAATTGTCAAATAGTCGCCTGTCATTGTCAATCTTTATGAAATAGGGCCCCTGTGGTCTCTCTTTATGAGTGCATGGAATTTCTTGCACATATCTAGAAATATTTAATTTCTCTAATAACATCGATAATCCCATAATTGCACATTTAAAAAAAAAAGCTAGCTGGTATTTAAAAGAAATAATTATAAAGATTGTTTAAAATGATAGAATGATAGAATTGAAGTTTTTTTTTATATCAATTCTAAATAACTAATTGCTGCGGAAATCCAATAATTGATAAAAGGATGTTGCTCTAGTTTGATTTCGTCCGCCCAATTGAATAGATGATCAGCAAAATGATGCTATTTTATTTATTTTCTTCGTTTCTAACATTAATTTGTCAAGGAGATGAAATCCAAGATTTGGATATTCTTTTTGAATGGAGTCTCAAACATTTCAATCCCAATCGAGAGATTAATATTTTGTTTTATAAAAAATATCAACATTTGGGACAAGTGGCTCGATTTTTTAATTTGAACTCAATCGGAGTTTGTGTCTTTGAAATGGATAGCTCTATGGATCAAGTAATACAAAAGTTACCGCGAGGCAAAAACGCTTTGTTAATTGAACCTACGGAGCTTCTGATGATCGATTTCCATTCGATTGACAACATCATCATGTTGATCGATTTCAGAGACAATTCAAGCAAATGTGACCCCTGGCCTTCAGAAATTAGGTACAGAAATGGCAAATATACTACGCCTGATCCTACGACCGCGAGGTCCATTTATGTTTATCTTTTTCATTCTGATTGTGAGAAAAAATATAGAATTTTTATTCATAAGCCATGGCTTAAAAACCAAACAGAAATCTTAAACGACACATACGAATCTCTTTATTTTAATCGTCCCAACTTGGAAGGTTCTACGCTCTTCTATATGAACAGGATTTATTTAAAAGCTGAAATTCATTTGGAAGGCAAAGATATAGCAATTAGAGATTATGTTCTGACAAAATTGAATGCAACCAAATCTAAAAAGAAGTCTGGAGATGTTGAGCTGTTCGTTTCAAGAGAGCCGACTTTTTCACATGTATATCACAACGTGCACACGATGATGTCTTTGTGTGTCGTCGTTCAGAAAAGTCCGCAGCTCGAATCCTGGGATGTTGTCATCAGAAGTTTCCATTGGAAAGTGTGGATGTGGTGCGGAATAACGGTGCTGTTGAGTACGATCGCTTGGTATTTCATTGGAACTTCTCAACCAAGAAATCTCTTGACAAACTTTGGACAAATTTACAGTTTGTTTTGGGCCGAGCCCGTTTTTTGGATCAACAAAATCACAAAACTCCCCGAGAGAATTCTAACGCTGTGTTTAATGTTTGTCTCAATTATCCTGATTTCTGGACTCCAGTCAAGTCTTTTTACGCTGATCAACTCGCCAGGTCATCACCCTCACATGAACACCCTCGAAGAGCTAAAGGAATCCAATTTGGAATTGTTTTGTAAATTCAACGATTTTTGCGATTATATTTTTGGAAATAGCGTTTTAGCAATCGATTTCACTCCTGATCCACTTTTAAAAGAAGTCAGCAAAAAATGGAATCCAGTATATATAAGCATGCATGTTGCGAAATACATCCCGACTATGCCAACTCATGGAATGATGATACAATTGCAAAATTATTTATTCAAATTCCCCTTTTTTATATCACACGTGTCGATTCAATTTCGAATATCTCCCTGAACGATGTTTATTCAAACGCCAATTATTCTTTGATTTTGCCCTGCGACGAGGCCCGGAAGACGATCTCCTCGATCGGGACTTTTAGAGAGCAGTTGCATATTTTAGAGGAAATTGTTGGCCTCTTCCCTCTCACCTATTCTGGCTATCACTACGACTTAATATTTCCAGATATTTTCAAAAGAATTCTAATGGCATTTTATGAAAGCGGAATCGCTCAATGGTTAGATCAATTGAGCGATTTAAAGCAAATGATTAAAATTTTATATAAAGAAGGCGTGAAATCAAAACCCAAAGTTCGTGTTTTTACTCTAAAAGATTTGGTCGGTGCATTCATTTTAATAATAATTGGCAACACGTTTGCCTTTATTGTATTCATTATAGAAATTATCTATTTTCATCAGTTTGCATAACTTTTTTGTTCTTTTAAACGACGATATTTTAAAAGAGAATCGTTCTTAGTGCTGTGTTTCCTCACAAATTCTGATCTGTGTTTTTGTTAAATTTTAATCAACTCCCAACCAGAATCTTTAATATTCCATATTGATGTTAAACAGGGGCGCCGGAACGAATTCGAATCAGGGGGGGGGGGGGCAAAAAAATTTAATATGTTCAAACAGTATAAAACAAAAACAAATCTACTATAAAGAAATAAAATAACAATTTTAATAAAATTCAAATTTTAAAAAATTTGCTAGTGATTTTATCAAAAATTTTTTTAGGCTCTATTTATACTATTTGAAGGAAATAAATATTTTTAATTTTCTTCTTTTAATTCAATATAAAATGTTTTTAGAAATTAGAAATTCAATAGGATCTATATAAAATATTTTGGAAAAAATCTGGTGTGACTGGCGCACAGCACACAACTTTCTCTTACCTTCGGTAATCGAAAGTTGTGTACTGTGCTTGTCACACCAGATTTTTTGTGTCGACATGTATTTAGTTCCCGGCATTAAGGAATATTTGAATTCAGATGTAAAATTTATAAGTATGGGAAAATATTTATATTTTGTTACCATGGCAACCATTTCTCCTATCTTCCCTATGAAATACAAGAGTAAAGTGGTCTTCAGAAGATTTCAATCACAAAATGAGAATATACATTTTAAAGAGCAACTAAAAAATAATTGATTTTTGAATTTAAAAAAAAATCGGAGCAAATTTTGAGAAAACTGAAAAAGTACATCAGTAAAGTACTAGTAATCTTTGGCCGATTTTGATTAAAAGCTTATTTTTCCGGTCCCGGGGGGTTTTTAACTTAAATATAAAATTTCAGCCTCGTAGCTCAATTCCTTCATGCTTAAAATTGAACACACACCCACCCACCCACCCACCCACACACACACACACAGACAGACCATGTCGCGAAAACCACTTTTTTGGATTCAGGGGACCTCAAAACGTGAAGATCCATCAAAATCTCGACATCGAATTTTTGACATGAATCCAATACTTTCTCTATATATATATATTACATATATACATAGGTAAGAGAAAGTAAAAAATGAATTTCTTACTCTTTTAATTTAGAAGATTTTATTTTTCAAAAGTAAAAATATATCATTTTTAAAAATAAATTAAATAAAAGAAGAAATTTTGTCCCCCCCCTGCCCCCTCCTGTAGGACGCCAGGGGGGGGGGGGCAATGTACCCTTGCCCCCCTCCGGCGCCTATGCCTATCTCTAAACTCTTTTTGCAACTAGATCCCCCAACTAGTCTATTAAACGTTGAGTCTTGTGATTTATTGCCGAGTTGTCATTCACCAGGAGAATATCGATGCATTTCAAATTATTAAAAATTACAACTAATAACTCTTAACTCTTTTCTAAAAGAGTCTGAAACCAGATCTCTTTGTCTGTTAGTGCATGAAATTTCTTGCACATATCTAGAAATAATTAATTTCTCTAATAACATCGATAATCCTATAATTGCATATTTAAAAAGCTAGTTGGTACTAATTAAAAGAAATAATTATAAAGATTGTTTATAATGATAGAATTGAAATGAGTTTTTTTTTTTTAATAGCCTATCAATTCTAAATAACTAATTGCTGCGGAAATAAAAGGATGTTGCTCTAGTTAGATTTCGTCCGCCCAATTGAATAGATGATCAGCAAAATGATCCTATTTTATTTATTTTCTCCGTTTCTAATATTAATCTGTCAAGGAGATGAAATCCAAGATTTGGATATTCTTTTTGAATGGAGTCTCAAACATTTCAATCCCAATCGAGAAGTTTGTATTTTCTTTCATGGCAAGTATCAACATTTGGGACAAGTGGCTCGATTCTTTTATTTGAATTCAAACGGAGTTTCTGTCTATAACATGAAAAGGCAAAAGCAAATGGAAGAAATGCCGCGAGGGAAAAACGTTTTGTTAATTGAACCCGTGGAGAAATATATGATTGATTTGCACTCGATTGACAACATCATGGTGTTGATCGATCACAGAGATAATACAAGCATATGTGATCGAGTGCCTTTTTCAGTTCTTTACCGTTACATCGTCAATCGTCTGCCTGATGCTACCACGCCGAGGACAATTTTTCTTTATCTTTTTCATTCTGATTGTGAGATAAAATACAAAATTTTTATTAAAAAGCCTTGGCTTAAAAACGAAACAGAAATCGTAAACGAGACATACGAATCTCTTTATTTCAATCATCCCAACTTGGAGGGCTCTTCGCTCTTCTACACGACCATGGCTTATTTACAAAATGAAATTCATTTGGAAGGCAAAGATATAGAAATTAGAGATTATATTCTGACAAAATTGAATGCAACAAAACCTAAAGAGAATCAAGCAAATGTTGATGTATTCGTTTCAAGAGAGCCGACTTTTTCAAATGTATATCACAACGTGCACACGATGATCTCTTTGTGTGTCGTCGTTCGGAAAAGTCCGCAGCTCGAATCCTGGGATGTTGTCATCAGAAGTTTCCATTGGAAAGTGTGGATGTGGTGCGGAATATCGCTGCTGTTGAGTACGATCGCTTGGTATTTCATTGGAACTTCTCAACCAAGAAATCTCTTGACAAACTTTGGACAAATTTACAGTTTGTTTTGGGCCGAGCCCGTTTTTTGGATCAACAAAATCACAAAACTCCCCGAAAGAATTCTAACTCTCTATTTAATGTTTGTCTCAATTATTCTGATTTCTTGGCTGCATTCAAGTCTTTTTACGCTGATCAACTCGCCAGGTCATCACCCTCACATGAACACCCTCGAAGAGCTGAAGGAATCCAATTTGGTATTGTTTTGTAAATTCAACGATTTTTGCGATTATATTTTTGGAAAGAGTGTTATAGCAAGAGATTATTTCACTCCTGATGCACTTTTGAAAGAAATCAGCAAAAAATGGAATCCAAATTATTTAAAATTACATTTTTTATACTACTTTTCTCATAAAATGCCACTTGAGATATCAGACCTACACTTTAACTATTATGCCAAGTTTCCTGAACACGAGGACCAGCTGGTCAGATATGTCGATCCGATATCGAATATCTCCCTGAACGATGTTTATTCAAACGCCAATTATTCTTTGATTTTGCCCTGCGACGAGGCCCGGAAGACGATCTCGTCGATCGGGGGGGCTTTTAGAGAGCAGTTGCATATTTTAGAGGAAATTGTTGGCGTCTTCCCTCTCACCTATTCTGGCTATAGATCATCAAACGATCTAATATTTCCAGATATTTTCACAAAAATTCTAATGGCATTTTATGAAAGCGGAATCGCTCAATGGTTAGATCAATTGAGCGATTTAAAGCAAATGATTAAAATTTTATATAAAGAAGGCGTGAAATCAAAACCCAAAGTTCGTATTTTTACTCTAAAAGATTTACTGGGTGCATTCAGTTTAGTAATAATTGGCAACACTTTTGCCTTTATTGTATTCATTTTAGAAATTATCTATTTTCATCAGTTTGTATAACTTTTTTGATTTGAAAAAAAAAGAATAGAAAAAGAAGAGCACATTAAGGGCAATTTAAACACATTTCCAATCCATGTACAATGCACCGACTGTCTTTGAATATTTCCTCAAGCATTTGTGATCCGCTCAATGCAAGAGTTAAGAAATGATTAAATAAAATTAAAAAAAATTATTTTTTCTTTCTCATTTCCCTTTTTTCCTTTCATCTTTTTGTTCCTTTTATAATCTTTTCTGCTTATATCTAGGAAATTATTAATAATAGCACATAATTGTACGAGGGTCAGAAAATAGTACCCGTTTGCGAATAAAAAGAAAAATTAAATGAAAAGCTCAGGATTCGCAGGGACTTTGCAGCCAGGAGATTAAATAAAAAAATCTTTTATTTAATTTTTATTTGCCGACGTTTCGGTCGCCAATCACGACCTTCATCAGGGCAAATATTGTTAATTATACACGATCTTAGGTATCTTATTATTCATTGCAATTAAACACAATTTCTTTTTTAACTTTGTTGAAATTGTGTTTAATTGCAATGAATAATAAGATACCTAAGATCGTGTATAATTAACAATATTTGCCCTGATGAAGGTCGTGATTGGCGACCGAAACGTCGGCAAATAAAAATTAAATAAAAGATTTTTTTATTTAATCTTCTGGCTGCAAAGTCCCTGCGAATCCTGAGTAAATCTCCACAGCCAAAAAACATCAATTTATTAAATGAAAAGAATATACATTAAACTACTTCTCTACATAATCATCGTGCAAATTTAAACATATGTCATAATGTGTGACGTGTTTTTATATATTACTCCACCGCCAGCGGAATAAGTCACAACTTCTTTCAGTTCTACATCACTTTTGAATTTCTTTCCGGCCAAAAACTCAGGCCTGGGCTAGGGATGAAACGATACCACTGAGGTATCGATACTTTTACTCGATACGGGTATCGGCCGCAAAGTATCGAGTAGCTACCTACTCGGTATCGATTGAAAAGTATCGATATTTACTCGTATCGGTCAATTTTTTCGTACAATTAAAGATAAGCAAAAACAGCAATAAGTACTGATATTATCAAGATTCGCAGGAACTTTGCAGCCAGCCAGGAATATTAAATAAAAAATCTTTTATTTAATTTCTATTTGCTGACGTTTCGGTCCCCAATCACGACATTCAGCATCGGAGACCTCCGAGTAGCAAGTATATAATAATATTTTTGTACATATCAAAGTAAAAAGAAATGGTATATTTTTTTTTTTAATTGCAATGAATATTAAAATACCTATGCAGGACCGGAACTAGGAGATTTTATAGGGGGGGGGCAAAATTTAATTTGCCGCTCCTTGATCTCAAAAATTTTTCTCTTTTTTTTTTTTTTTAGTTTATCTTTCTTGGATTGCCGCCTCCCTGATATCTGCCGCCCGGGGCACGTGCAGCCACTGCCCCCCCCCCCAGATCCGGCCCTGTACCTATGATCGTATAATATTTGCCCTGTTGAAGGTCGTGATTGGAGAACGAAACGTCGGCAAATAGAAATTAAATAAATTTTTTTTATTTAATCTCCTGGCTGCAAAGTCCCTGCGAATCTTGATTAAATCTCCACAGCCATAAAACATCAAGTTGATAAAAAATAATAATTTTTCAAAGTGTTTCCCTGTTAAACGGAGTGTAAAAATTAAAATACAGCGGTACAAACCATTCCACTTATTTCTATTGTAAAAGATACGTAAATGTTCATCCAACCAAACTAATCATCGCGTACGTGGACCGAGTTTTGACCGATACTTACTTGGTACTCGATTCCAAAAGTACTTGGTATCGAAAGAAAAGTATCGAGTAAGTACTTGTATTTACTCGTATCGTTTCATCCCTAGTCTGGGCGGGTCAGGATGGATGGTTGAAAGTTTCTCACTCGAATTGTTGCAAAAATCGCAGCCGTATGAAGCCATCTAACCATCCACCGTGACACCTCTGCCACCTTCGGATTTCCATCTGTTTACTAAACTCAAAGACTTTTTGTGATGGGACCAGCTATCCTCCGGAGGGCCTGGAAAGCCCCACACTTTCTCAATTTTTCTTGGGGCAGGGAGCTTTTTGGGGGGCCATGCCCCCCCAGCACCCCCTAGTTACGCCCTTGCCTCTCTCTCCCCCTAACGCGTTACGTAATATGTGGACAACCCCTAAAGTATTTATTTAAAATTTATATAATATTCGTTTATTTAATAAGGTGAGTGCGGAGATTGCTAATAAAGAGAAATAAAAAAAAAACAACTTTGAAAATTTTATATACAGATAAAAGGGAAAATTTCAGAGAATATAGAACGATGAACCTTCTTCCCTTTACATTTGATTGGTTGAACGGATGGTTAGATTAAAGAAAAAATATATTCTCAATTATTCAATTTTAGTTGCATGTGAATATTCTCTAGGAAATTCTAAACTCATTACAAAAAATCCGATGCGAATTGGATGCGCCGTTTCCGAGTTATAGACATTTGATTTATCAAGATTTTATTCATTCCCAATGTAATTATTTCCGGGCTCTTAGATTGACCAAAGGAGGGGAGGGCGGCGAGTTGCAGGCTCCCCCTCCCCGCCGCTCTGATTGTCGCCAGGCGCCCCTCCCCTCGTTTCTAAGAAATATTATTTCTCTTTTTATAAATAATAATTTAATAGCTTTTAAATCAATTTTTTTTTTTTTTTTTGGACATTTGGAAGAATTATAAAAATTGAAAGAGAAAAAAAAATTAATTAAGCAGTCAGAGAATATTGCTAAATAAATGATAGTTATGTATTTAGTTAGATATAAAATCTTTCAATTCTTCATCATCACATGGTCAGTGGCGTAGCGAGAGGGGGGGCAAGGGGGGTCATCATGCCCCGGGCGCTACTCACAAAGGGGCGCCAAACAAATTCGCAAAACAAAAAATAATTTTGATGTCCG
>JAKCPI010026641.1:0-15598 GCA_023213315.1 Euborellia annulipes | reverse complement strand
CGGATATAACATTAATTTCAAAGAATACTTGGAAGGAGATAGGTTGTCCTACATATAAAGTCACCGATCACCTAGCGAAAAAATGCTTCCGGTGATAGTATAGAATTAATAGGCGAAATAAACCCGGAAATTAAATTTGAGGAAGTTTATTTCAAGAAACAATATATTTAACTAAAAATTTAGATTTACTTGGGATCGACCTGATTGAAAAGTTTAAGCTAAAGTAGGGATGTACCATTTAATAAATGTAATAATATTAGAAATAAAGATGATATTTTAAATTTTGATAAATATATAAATAGTTTAAAGAAAAATATAAAAATATTTTTAAAGAGGGACTAGGGCATTGTACTAAAACAAAGGCAACATTTGAATTACGCCCTGGTGCAAGTCCTAAATTTTGCAAAGCTCGACCAGTAGCCTATGCGGCACAATTGGAGGTGGAAAATGAATTGAACCGATTAGTAAATTTAAATGTTATTTCCCCAGTGAATTATTCGTCTTGGGCAGCTCCGATAGTCGTCGTGAAGAAGGCAAATGGAAAAATAAGAATATGCTCGGACTTCTCCACGGGATTAAATGATGCACTACTTTTACATCAACACCCTTTACCATTACCTGAAGATATATTCAATACGCTTAATGGAGGTAAATATTTTTCTATAATCGATTTAGCAGATGCTTATCTTCAAATAGAGATTGAAGAAAAATTTAGAAATTTACTCACTATTAATACCCATAAGGGGCTATATCAATATAATAGATTGCCATTTGGAATTAAATCCGCACCGGGAATTTTTCAGCAAGTGATGGATGCCATGTTAGCTGACGTTCCAGGGGCGGTAGCGTATCTAGATGACATCCTTGTTATGGGACGAGACGAAAATGATCATAAAAATAATTTAGAAGCTGTATTAAAGCGAATTGAGGAATATGGGTTAAGAATTCAATGGGAAAAATGTAAATTTTTTAAGACGGAAGTAAAATATTTGGGCATGATCGTAAATAAAGAGGGACACAAACCAGATCCCGCGAAAATTGAAAAGATTTTAGAAATGCCTGCACCTAGCGATGTTTCAACGCTTAGATCATTCCTAGGATTAATTAACTTTTACGGAAAATTTTCAAATGAACTCGGGAAAATGCGAAAACCTTTAGATGAATTACTAAAGAAAAATATTAAATGGCATTGGTCTCCCGAATGCAATAATGCGTTTTTAAGAATAAAAGAAATTTTAACATCCGACTTATTATTAACACATTATGATCCGAATTTGGACATTATTGTTGCTGCTGATGCTTCGCAGAATGGAGTTGGCGCGGTAATTTTACATAGATTTCCGGATGGTTCGGAAAAAGCCATAGCGCATGCTTCCTATTCATTAACGCCGACCGAGAGAAAATATAGCCAAATCGAGAAAGAGGGATTAGCGTTAGTATATGCGTTAAAGAAATTTCACAAATATGTATATGGAAGACATTTTACGTTACTTACGGATCATAAACCGCTGTTATCTATATTCGGGTCGAAAAAAGGAATACCCGTTTATACACAAAGTAGATTACAACGGTGGGCTACAATAATGCTAAATTATGATTTTACTATTGAATATAGAAAAACTTTAGAATTTGGCCAGGCCGACGCCCTGTCAAGACTAATTGCAAGACATGAAACCACAGAAGAAGATGTTGTAATAGCTTCTATAAAAATTGAAAAAGATATATTTTGTACTGTTTCAGAGGGAATACAAGCTCTCCCAGTCACCGCTGAAATGATTAAAGATTATACAAGGAAGGATAAATGTTTAAGAAAAGTTTATAATTGTATTAATAATGGATGGCCAGAGAAGGTAACTGATAAAAATTTATTGGCATTTAAAAATCGAGAAACATCTCTGTCTATTCTTAATGGTTGTATTTTGTTTAATGAAAGAGTAGTAATACCTTATTTGTTACAGAAAAGAATTTTAAAACAATTTCATAAAGGACATCCAGGAATTGTCCATATGAAAGCACTAGCACGAAGTTATATCTATTGGCCAGGTTTGGACGCAGATATTGAAGAACTTGTGAAGAATTGTAGTAAATGTGCAATGGTAGCAAAGGCTCCAAGAAAATCCGATCCATGTCCATGGCAAACCCCTGAGAAACCATGGTCACGAATTCATGTTGACTTTGCTGGGCCAATAGACGGTCTAAGTTATTTATTAGTTGTGGATGCATACTCAAAATGGCCAGAAGTATTCATAATGAAGAAGACGTCATCCGCCGCAACTATCAATAAATTACGAACTTTATTTACTAGATTTGGAATGCCAGAAATTTTAGTTTCAGATAACGGAACGCAATTTTCTTCAGCAGAATTCCAAGAGTTTTGCCAAATAAATGGAATTGAACATATACGATCACCCCCATATCATCCACAATCGAACGGTCAAATAGAACGGTTCGTGGACACTTTCAAAAGGTCCATTAAAAAATTGAAAGGGGAAGGATCACTTCAAGAAATAATTGATATTTTTTTATTAACATATAGGAATACTCCAAATTCAAATATAAAAATCAATAATTTAAATAAAAATGTATCTCCCGCTGAGGCTCTCTTAGGAAGACCCTTACGCACGTCATTCGACTTATTAAAACCTGAAAAGGAAGAAAACGAGCATGAACATAATCCCAACCAAGAAGAGGGAAAATTCAGGTTATTTCGAAAAGGAGATTTTGTTTACGCTCGCGATTTCAGAAACAAAACGAAATGGAGGTCGGGGCGAATCATAAAGAAAATAGGTAATGTAATTTATGACGTCGATGTCGGGGAAGAGATATGGCGACGACATGTCAACCACCTTCGAAACCGACATACGAAAAATAAAGAAAATGCAAATGAGTTATTCAGTAATTTTTATTTAATCCCACTAAGTAGAGATCGAGGAGAGGACACCGAAAATGCTGTCATCCAAAATGAATCCGATTCGTCTACTGTGGAAGGTGATCCTGCCAGTGGAGCAAATCCGCCACCACCAGCAGAAGGTCCCGATGACATCGCATCACAACAATCAACTATAATGCCTCGGAGGTCGTCCCGGATTCCAGTGAGACCTCAGAGACTCTCCATTGACTCGAAATTAAAATCTTATGATCCACCTAGATAATAAATTTTGCGAGGGAAGATGTTGTATAGTTATTAAGCATGTTATTATCTAGATGGCTCAGACTTATATATGTACATTGTTCTTTTTTCCTATTGTTGTTTTTTGCTAACGATTAAAATATTTATTTAAAATCCTCTCTGAATTATTTCCTAATATTAAGAACCCAAATAAGCGATATAACAATGTAATCAAACAAATTTCATAAAATTAGTATAAATATCACGGAGGGGACAACCTAAAGGGGAGGGGGAGGGGAGGGGGCCTAAAAGGCGTCCCCCTCCTCGAAAAAGCAAAAATTCAAATATTGTGGTCTAAAACGTGCCCCCGAATGGGATTTGAGTAGAAAGAGAGCGAAGGTAATGAGTGCGAGTGAGATGGAGAGAGTCGCTTAAAGATGCTGAGTCACCATCCTTGGTGCACAAAAACCGGATTCCAAACAATGCGCGCGACGTCATCTTTTCTTAGAATCTATTAAAGACACAAATAAAAATAAAATTATTTTTTTTTTTTATATTCATCAAATTAGAAGAAAAAGACAAATTAAATAATTTAAAAAAATGAATATGAAAATATTATTTTTATAAAGGAAATAAATATATTCTAACTTTTGATTGATTATTGAGGTGGGATTTATTTATTTTTCTTCCTGAGACGGGTGTTAAAGTTAATTGTATTTTCAATTTATATTTCGGCCTCTAAGATCATTTGACTTTTGGAAAATTAAATAAAATGGCTTCCAGCAGGTGAGAGACTCAACACTCAGCCGGTCACCTATCCACGGTCCAGCAGTTCTTAGTCTTGCTTAACCCGAATTTCTCCGATTTTTTTCTGCCTATTCTCAGAAGCTATTAAATTTAAAAAAGTTATTTTTTTTTATACTCAACAAATTAAAAAAAAAAAAATATAAAACAATTAAAAAAATTATTTTAATAATTACCTTCGATAACTAAAAATCTATTCAGTTTTTGAAAAAATGTCAAAGAATAAAAACTTTTTACAATAGAGTAATTTATCACAATATGATAAAAAAATTGAAAATTTCGAAATTTCTGAAAAAACTTATTAGGTAAAGTACTACTTTCAAGTGACGTATTTACTCCAAAAGTTAATAGAAATCTAAAATTTTAGTGTAAGGAGCATATACCAAATTTCATCCTTCTAGCTGCTTTGGTTTTTAAGCAATCGTGTTTACACACACACACTCAAACTTAATTCCAAAAGAATATACAAGAAAGTCTCGGGGAAGTCATTCCCATATTTTATTAAATAAACACAGTAGCGTAACTAGGTGGGGGCGAAGGGGGGCGCTTGCCTCCTCCGCCCCAGGTTCTTCAACCCGAACCGACATAGGCGCCCTAGGGTATCTAAAATATGGACGGTGATTTTATCATATTCTTTCAATAGATTGTCCAAAAAATTGATAGATTTCTTTAAAATTATATTACAACATAAAAAATGGCGCCCTAGTTGAGCTTCGCCCCTCCGCCCTCAAAGGCTAGTTACGCCGCTGAATAAACACATTTATGCCCTAATATTGATTGAATAACTTAGTATATAAAATATTCAAGCAAAAACAATCAAATTTTAATTTAGATAAAATGATTTGAGTACTTTAAACAATTTTCACAAAATATTACTGATGTGCTTTTTAAAAGGGAATCTAAATAATAATTGATTTATATGAATATTAATCTAAAAAGAAAAATCTGCTGTTACTGGTCGCACAGCACACAACTTTCGGTAATCGAAAGTTGTATTCTGTGCTTGTCACACCAGATTTTTCGTGTCGAGATATATTAGGATTCAAGATGTAAAATTTATAAGTATGGGAAAATATTTATATTTTGTCACCATGGCAACCCTCTAGCCTATTTCTCGTATGAAGTACAAGAGTAAAGTGGACTTCCGAAGATATAAATGGCAAAATGAGAATATACATTTTAAAGAGCATCTAAAAAATAATAATTTATGAATTAAAAAATTATTGGAGCGAATTTTGAGAAAATAAAAAAAAACTGAAAAGTACATCAGTAAAGTACTAGTACTCTTTGGCCGATTTTGATTAAAAGCTTATTTTCACGCCCTAGGTAGGTGTCTAACTTAAATATAAAATTTCAACCTCCTGCACTGGTCAATATTATGAAATAGCATATTATAATTTTCTCAAATTTTTTTTCTATATTTTTATTGGCTTTCTAGAACTTATAAATTCGAACCGTACTATTGAGTTTGTATTAAATTAACACCTTTGGTTCGGGATTAAATACCTCCTGACCTCTCAGTGACAATAATTTTTATCTATGCCATTGACAAAAATAAGTTAGGTGAGGGTACTCTCAGGAGATGTAAACTTGTGTGAGTGACCATGGTTCTTAAAGACGATAATCGCGGTCCCGGATCGATGCCAGTGCTCGTTATTCGGACAACGACTCGGCGCCCTCGTCCCGAGATCCAGTCATCCCTATGCTTTTGCTCTTTGTATATTTCAAATTCAATCCATTATATATCCTAATATGAATTTAGCATTAAAGTTACATTTTCGATATTATCTTTAACTAAGTTTCGCAAAACGACTTTCGAAAATTCGGGGCCCCTGTGCGATGCACTACCAATAGTTCCACTCTAGATATGCAGCTCTGAAAGGGTATGTAACATTTATTTGAAATTTAAAAATCTGGTGTGACTGGTCGCATCGGTACATTTGAATTAAAGATGTAAAATTTATAAACATGGGAACATATTTATATTTTGTTATCATGGCAATCATTTCTCCTATCTTTTCCTATGAAATACAAGAGTAAAATGGTCTTCATAAGATTTCAATGGCAAAATGAGAATATATATTTTAAAGAGCATCTAAAAAATAATTGATTTATGAATTTAAAAAAAAATCTTTGGAGCGAATTTTGAGAAAATCGAAAAAAAAAAAAAAAAACTGAAAAACTACATCAGTAAAGTACTAGTACTTTTTGGCTGATTTTGATCATAAGCTTATTTTCACGCCCTAGGTGGGTGGTGTTTAACTTAAATATAAAATTTCAACCTCCTAGCTCACTTCCTGAGATATTTATTTGGGTTCCAACGGGGGACTCAAAAAGTTTAACAAGCACTGAACTGAAGGTCTAAAATTTTATTATTTAATATATTTATCTCAGCCAAAAACATCGGAGATGCAAAAAGGGGGCGCCTCGCATTATTTTTGCCCAGCGTCGAGGTGAAATCAAAAAAATGCGCCTCGCTTTTCTGATTTATATAAAAGCGAGGAAATATTTTCACTTAAATAAAACCCCTACAGAATTTTATTTGTTTCATATATCCTCGCTTTTATATAAATCAGAAAAGCGAGGCGCATTTTTTTGATTTCACCTCGACGCTGGGCAAAAATAATGCGAGGCGCCGCTTTTTGCATCTCCGATGTTTTTGGCTGAGATTTCACTTCTTTTTGCGAAATATTAATTAATCATTGCTCAGTGGCGTAGTGAGCTTAACTCACGCCCGGGGGACAATACCTTTTTAGCGCCCCCCCCCCCCCCATTTGAAAACCATATAATATTATATATAAAATATACATAATTATTATATTACACTGGCACTAAATTTAAAATATATTTTCCAGAAATCAATTATAATAAAAATAAAAATTATCCAGCAATTTTTTGTTTTGAGGACCATTTGGCGCCCAATTGTGAGTAGTACCCGGGGCATGATGACCCCATTGGCCCCCTCCCCTCTCCATACGCCCCTAGCTACTATCTATCTATTAAACACAAGGCAATGCATCGGTGATACATCGTTTCTGGATAAAATTTCACGTAGAATAAGAGTTTGCATACGAAATTTTAATATCTCTAATAGTTTTCGATTAATTGATACAAATTCTAAAAATATAAAATTTTTAATTTAACCACTTCTTAAACATATGACACGGGGAAAATATGGGGGATTTGATGAGGATTAAGGATTTACTTTTGTTATTTTTGTATCTCAATTATTTTTCGAGTTATACTCAAAAAACGATACAAAATTTGAGAAGGCTTAATATCATTAAACATAAAAGGTAGAAGATATTTAAGATATCGTATAAATTTTGTATTTAATGCAGATAACGAATCAATAAACACCAATTTTATATCTTTTATAGTTTTTAGCAAATTTACGAAAATTCAAGCAAACATAGATGTGACTCTCTCTTATAAAATAGAGCAAACTAAATAAAACACATAAATGTGTAAGATTCAGGATTTAGTGCTGATTCTAATGCACTATTCACTATTTATATATGTTGAATAGTTTTTTTATTATTTTGAAAAGAAAAAATTCATCTGTCAAAATTAATTAAAATCGATTTTTTATTATTTTTAGGACATTCCTTGGCCGAAAATGGATTGTTTTAGTTAGAATATTTTATATTTTAATTTATTCAATCGATGTCAAGCCCTAAATGTGTTTATTTAATTAAAAAACAATAAATTAAAAAATATTGGCGGGAGTTGACATTCGAAGTCGTGAGTGTCATCAACAAACCCTCATTTTATGTGGGCGTAGCTAAATAGAAAAATTCCTATGGCTTTATAATTAATTCAAGAGACCAGTTTTGCATTTTAAAATTAATACTTAAAAATTTGATGTGTAATTATATTCTGGCAAACAAGTACAGAATGCGCTTTTAAATTACCGAAATAAAAAAAATAGTGTGCTGTGCGACGAGTCACGCCAGATTACCCCCCCCCCGAGAAACACCTCTGGATCCGCCCTTGGTCCCTTGAGAAAAATTGGCTCTGCATGGACCCCGAGCACATCGTTGAGCGGGTCTAAAGCTTTAGGGCGCTAATTTAATGAAATCATTGGAGCTAGAAGGCTAGAAATTTTATATACACGTAGGCAAACATTCAGAGATCAATGATCCTTGTGACTTGAATATCTCCACTGTTTTTTTTTTTATTTATTTATTTTTTTTACTCCACTGTTTTAAGAGGTATAATTATGATGAATATACGGAAAGAATGGTTCTTCAGCTAAAGATTTCACCATTTATTTTTTTCCTATCATTCTATTTTACCGCCCTGCGGTAAATTATAATTTGATAAGGATAGGTGAAAAGTGAAGAAAATCTGCAGACTAGCTGCGACGCGTCGCGGGTTCGGACCCCAGGCAGTCCGATGATTTTATATAAGGCATTTGGATACCATATGACTTATATAAGAATGCCTGGTCCCCCCCAATATGTATAATTATAAATAACGGATATCGTTTAAAGTCTTAAATGGCCTAAGTTGCCGAAAAGACTGTGTGAATGCGTGTGTGAGTGTGAGTGTGAATGAGAAAAAAAAGTTTCAAGATGTAAACTTAAAAAACAAAGGAAAATATTTATATTTTGTTACCAAAGCAACCATTTCTCCTATCTTTCCTAAATATAGTTATACAGTATAGTTGTACAGCATATTGAAATATACAATGAATGAAAAGGATAAGGAAAAACACGCAATCCTCTTATTTAAGCCATTTGGTTCCCCTATCTTTCCTATGAAGTACAAGAGTAAAGTGTGCTTCAAACAATTCTGAGAGCAAAATGAGAATATACATTTTAAAGAGCATGTAAAAAATAATTGATTTATGAATTTGGAATCTTAAGTGTTTTAAACATTCAAATTATAATGAGTAGATACGTATGGCTTATAGCTGGTAGTTTACAAGGATAGGTGAAAAGTGAAGAAAATCTGCAGCTAGTCTGATGATTTTATTTAACGCCACTTGGATACCACCAAATGGCTTAAATAGAAATGCCCGACCCCCAATAGATACATGGGCGTAGCCAGACATCTTGTTGGGGGGGGGGGGGCAACCCCTCGTTAGGGCGAAAGGGAGTGGGGGAGTTTGCAATAATTATACATAGATTATTAATTATTTATTTAAATAAAAAAAAATTAAATTAATGTAGTGGATTGGGGTGTTAAAAAAAATCCCAATGGGAAAAACATATATCTATTTGTTTTTTTTTTTTTTTTAATTTTTAGGACAAGCCAGGGGGGGCAATGGCCCCCCTGCCTCCCCCTGGCTACGCCCATGAATAGATAGATTAATAATTAACGATTATCGTCAAAGTCTTAAATGGCCTAATTTGCCGAAAAGACTGTGTAAATGTGTGTGTGAGTGTGAATATGAAAAAAGTGTGAGTGTTTAAAAAAAATAAAAAAATCTGGTGTGGCAAGCACAGCCAAAGTTAAGAGAAATTTGTGTGACCATCATACCAAATTTTTTTTTTCTACGAGTCTTTAAAATTCTTTTTAATCTGTCCGAAGATATAATTTTAATTTAATATTTTATTTTCTTAGAAAAGGGGAAGCGCGCCTTGGTCAAGAGCAACAAACAGTGAGGAGGGAGGGGGAGGCAGACTCCGCCCCTCCGTTGTCGAATTAAGAGGTCGGAATAATTAAAAGAGAAAAGAAATAAAACTTTCAATCTTCAAATGTCTCTAACTCGCAAACCGCTTCTTCAATTTGCATCGGATTTTTTGTAATGAGTTTAGAATTTCTTAGAGATTACTTAGATGAAGCTAAAATTTAATATTTAAACATTTATTTTTTCATTATATCTCACCATCCGATTAGCCAATCAGATGAGAGTAAAAAGGATCATTGATCTATATTCACTGAATTTTTGCCTGCATGTATATAAATTTTCTAGCCTTCTGGATCCAATGGTTTCGTTAAATTAGCGCTCTAAAGGTTTACACCGCTCTAAAAAAAAAAAAATTTCATATCATATCAGAATTGGATGAAATTTTATGTCCTCTTTTTACGTAAAATTCAGCTTTCAATTTTTGAGACTTGTTAATTTTATTTTACTAGCTCGTTGTTTATAAACAACCCACAACATGTATACAAAATCTGGTGTGAGAAGCCCAGCCAGCAGATTTTTTTTTGTCGACATGTATTTAGTTTCGACAGTACGGCACATTCGATTTTCAAGATGGAAAATTTATAAGTATGGAAAAATATTTATATTAATATATTATTACCATAGCAACCATTTCTCCTATCTTTCCAATGAAGTACAAGAGTAAAGTCTGCTTCAAACAATTCTGAGGGCAAAATGAAAATGTACATTTTAAAGAGCATCTAGCCCTCGGGGATTGGTGTAGAGGTTAGCGTGCTAACCTTATATACCAAACGTCGCGGGTTCGGACCCCAGGCAGTCCGATGATTTTATTTAAGCCAATTGGATACCAAATGGCTTAAATAAGAATGCCTGGACCCTAAATAATATATATTCATAACGGTTATCGTAAATGTCTTATATGATCTGAGTTGCCGAAAAGACAGTGTGAATGTGTGTGTGAGTGTGAATTAGAAAAAAGTGTGAATGTTAAAAAAAAAAAGCATCTAAAAAATAAATGATTTTTGAATTTTAATCAAAATCGTTTGAGCGAATTTTGAGAAAATCGAAAAAAAAACTGAAAAAGTACATGTATATAGAGGTAAGAGAAAGTAAAAATTTTAAGATCCCTTAATTTAGCAACATTATAAGATTTTATAGCCATTTTTAGAATTAAATTTTATAAAATTTCAGTATAAACAGATGAAATCAATCAATTTGACAATTATTTCAACTAATGGAAGAGCATCAAATTTTTTTTCCAATTCGATCGGCGCCCAGAGACCAGCCAGGGAGACTTGCGTAACTCTTATCTAAGCCTTTTGTCTAGCGCGAGATCGCTTTTCAAAAAATCGCTAAATCTCTCTTATTTATTCACGGATTTGAGGCAAAATGCAAAACTGGTCTCTTGAATTAATTATAAAGCCATAGGAATTTTTCTATTTAGCTACGCCCACATAAAATGAGGGTTTGTTGATGACACTCACGACTTCGAATGTCAACTCCCGCCAATATTTTTTAATTTATTGTTTTTTAATTAAATAAACACATTTAGGGCTTGACATCGATTGAATAAATTAAAATATAAAATATTCTAACTAAAACAATCCATTTTCGGCCAAGGAATGTCCTAAAAATAATAAAAAATCGATTTTAATTAATTTTGACAGATTAATTTTTTTCTTTTCAAAATAATAAAAAAACTATTGAATATATAGAAATAGTGAATAGTGCATTAAAATCAGCACTAAATCCTGAATCTTACACATTGATGTCAATTACTAGTTTGCTCTATTTTATAAGAGAGAGTCACATCTATGTTTGCTTGAATTTTCGTAAATTTGCTAAAAACTATAAAAGATATAAAATTGGTGTTTATTGATTCGTTATCTGCATTAAATACAAAATTTATTCGATATCTTATATATCTTCTACCCTTTATGTATAATGATATTAAGCCTTCTTCAATTTTGTATCGTTTTTTGAGTATAACTCGAAAAATAATTGAGATACAAAAATAACAAAAGTAGATTCTTAATCAGTGGCGTAGTGAGCTTAACTCGCGCCCGGGGCACAATATCTTTTTAGCGCCCTCGAAAACCATAACATTGTACAGGGGCGTATATAGAAATTTTTTTGGGAGGGCCCGAACTAAAAAATTTTCTTGCCTGCTGATAATTTTTTGCCCTGCTGTTAAAATCATTTTACCTTTTTTTTTAGAGAGGCCAAGTTTTGCGGAATTTTTCCCCCTTCCTGCGGAAAAATTTTATTTTTTTCCGGACATTAAAATTATTTTTTGTTTTGCGAATTTGTTTGGCGCCCCTTTGTCCCACATAGCACTGCAACCAAAAAGAGGACATTTAGACGTCGAAGGGACGATGCTGCAACTTTGGGACATCGCAGAACATCCCTGCGGCGTCGAAATGTCCGATTTTTTGTTACAGTGCTATGTGGGGTGAGTAGCGCCCGGGGCATGATGACCCCGCTTGCCCCCCTCTCGCTACGCCACTGTTATTGCTTTATATGACCAAATTTTATAAAATTTCAGGATTTTTATTTTTGTTATGTTGGTATAATGTAAATACATCGGTTGGTAGTATTAAGAGTTTCTTTGCTTTCTTTTGCTTTTTACTTGCTCGGCAACGAGTCGCTCCCGCCACTCTTGATGAGAAATAAGCATCTCTTTGATTGAAGACAAAATATTTTAAAATTTTATTTTTTCTCAAAGGATTGAATTTTTTATAGATAAATATGCAGTCTTTTATTCTTATAGTTAAATAAAGTTTCGAATAAAATTTTATGAAAGCATAAAAAGATGAAATCAATCAATTTGTCAATTATTTCAAATGATGGGAGAGCATCAATTTGTTTTTTCTAATTCGATCTGCGCCCAGAGTGCAGGCAGGGAGCCTCGCTTAACTCTTGTCTAGGCTTTTCTTCACGCGCAGATTCGCTTTTCAAAAAGTCGCTATATCTCTCTTATTTTTCGTTGGATTTGTGGAAAAATGCAAAACTGGTCTTTTCAATCAATTATAAAGCTATAGACATTTTTTTATTTAACTACGACCACATAAAATGGGAGTTTATTAATTGCCTTTTACATCTTCAAATTTTAACTGCCGCCTTCATTTTCTAATTATCCTAATTTATTGTTTTTTATCAAATAAACACATTTAGGTCTTGGCAAAATGAGAATATACATTTTAAGGAATATCTAAAAAATAATTGATTTTTGAATTTTAGCCTAATCAAAAGCGTTGGAGCGAATTTTGAGAAAATCGAAAAAAAAATTGAAAAAGTACATCAGTAAAGTACTAGTTTGGCCAATTTTGTTCAAATCCTTCGTGTCACGTCCCAGGAAGGTACCTTACTTAAATATACAATTTCAACCACCTAGCTCTTTTCGTGTCAGATATTTTGTTCACAGACAGACCATGTCGCGAAAATCACTTTTTTTTGGATTCAGGGGACCTCAAAACGTGGAGATCCATCAAAATCTCGACAAAATTGAGAACATTCTGGTTAAGCAAGGCCAAGAACTGCTGAACCATGGGATAGGTGACCGACCCTCTGAGTGATGAACTGACACCTGTCGAAAAGCATTTTATCTATTTTCTAAAAAGTCAAATGGACTTAGTAGCCGAAATATAAATTAGAAAATATTATACTTCATCAAGAGAAAAAATAAATAAATCCCACCTCAATAACAGAGGCGTACCGAGGCAGTTGGGGGCCTGGGGCGGCACTAGAAGAGGGGGCCTTTATACATTTTGTAACAGATTTTTTTTTTTTTTTTTTTGGGGGTGCTCATCTTTAAATATCTCTCTCCTCAATACACAATAATATTTTTAAAATACCGTATATCCCTGAACCCCAAAGGGTCAGAGCCTCTCAAAGAAAAATTTTCATTAAATTTTGTTTTTTTTTTAACTAAATTTTTCCGTTTTCATTTGAGCCCTGAGGGCCCCGGGGCCTCTCAAAGATAAATTTTCATTTAATTTTTTTTTTTAGTAGTAGGTAGCGTGCCTACCTCCTATATCAAACGTCGCGGGTTTGGATCCCAGTCAGTCCGATGATTTTATTTAAGCCATTTGGATACCAGATGGCTTAAATAGAAATGCCAGGACCCCCAATAGATATATTAAACATACGAGTAAAAAGTCTTAAATGGCCTAAGTTGCCGAAAAGACTGTGTGAATGAGAAGTATGGGAAAATATTTATATTTTGTTACCATGGCAACCATTTCTCCAATCTCCTCTATGAAGTACAAGAGTAAAGTGGTCTTCAGAAGATTTCAATTGCAAAATGAGAATATACATTTTAAAGAGAATCTAAAAAATAATTGATTTATGAATTAAAAAAAAAAAAATCGTTGGAGCGAATTTTGAGAAAATCGAAAAAAACTGAAAAAGTACATCAGTAAAGTACTAGTACTTTTTGGCCGATTTTCATTAAAAGCTTATTTTCACAGTCTAGGAGGGTATAAAACTTAAATATAAAATTTCAACCTCCTAGCTCAATTCCTTCATGCTTCAAATTGAACACACACCCACCCATCCACAGACAGACCATGTCGCGAATATATATTAACATATATATAGAGGTAAGAGAAAGTAAAAAATATATTCTTAATTATTCAATTTTAGTTCCATGTGAATATTCTCTAGGAAATTCTAAACTCATTACAAAAGATCCGATGCGAATTGGTTGCGCGGTTTCCGAGTTATAGACAATTGAATTATCAATATTTTTATTCATTTCCAATGGTAATTATTTTGACCTCTTGATTTGGCCAAAGGAGGGAGGGTCGTGGGCGGCAGGCTCCCCCACCCCACCGCTCTGATTGTTGATGAGGAGAAAAAGCCGCCAGCCGCCTCTCCCCCCTCCCCCTCTTTTCTAAGAAAAATGATTTCTCTTTTTAAAAATAATAATTTAATAGCTTTTAAGCCAAATTTTTTTTTTTTCTTTTTTTTTTTGGACATTTAGAAGAATTATAAAAATTGAACGAGAAAAAAAAAATTAATTAAGCAGTGAGAGAATATTGCCAAATAAATGATAGTTATATATTTAGTTAGATGTAAAATCTTTCAATTCTTCATCATTACATGGTTGTTATATTTATTTGAAAATTTCGATATTTCGATCTTGTATTACTGTAGGGTAGTTAAATATCAAAGTGTAAAATTTAATTTAGATGAAATGATTTGAGTACTTCAAAATATTACTGAGATACTTTTTAAAAGGGCATCTAAATAATAATTGATTTATATGAATTTTAATCTAAAAAGTAAAAGATTTACCATGTTACCATGGCAACCATTTCAGCTATCTTTCCTATGAAGAACAAGAGTAAAGTAGTCTTCAGAAGATTTCAACGGCAAAATGAGAATATACATTTTAAAGAGCATCTAAAAAATAATTGATTTATTAATTTAAAAAAAAATCGTTAGAGCGGATTTTGAGAAAATCGAAAAAACTGAAAAACTACATCAGTAAAGTACTAGTACTTTTTCGCTGATTTTGATTAAAAGCTTATTTCCACGCCTCAGAGGGGTGTCTAACTTAAATATAAAATTTCACCCTCCTAGCTCAATTTCTTCATGCTTAAAATTGAACACACATAGGCAAGAGAATGTAAAAAAAAAAAAAAAATAGGGGGGGGCCGTGAGTTATTTATTTGGTTCGCAACTCAAAAGGTTTAACAAGCACTGAACTAAAGGTCTAAAGGGATGGATTTTATTATTTAATATATTTAAGAGAAATAAGCATCTCTTTGATTGAAGGCAAAATATTTTGAAATTTTATTTTTTCTCAAAGGATCGAATTTTTTATAGAAAAATATGCAGTCTTTTTATTCTTATAGTTAAAAAAAGTTTCGAATAAAATTTTATAAAAGCATAAAAAGATGAAATCAATCAATTTGGCAATTATTTCAAATGATGGGAGAGCATCAATTTGTTTTTTCTAATTCGATCGGCGCCCAGAGAGCAGCCAGGGAGCCGCGCTTCACTCTCGTCTAGGCTTTTCTTCACGCGCACAATCGCTTTTCAAAAACTCGCTATATCTCTCT
>JAKCPI010026640.1:0-19191 GCA_023213315.1 Euborellia annulipes | reverse complement strand
ATAGAAAACATTCAAAAAATAGCGTTGATTATTATTTTGATTAGGGGGGGGGATGAAGGGTTGATTGTTTAAGAAAGGTCTTGGAATATTCCAAATCACTTGTTGACATTTTTTTCCAGCTCTAAATATAGTTAGATTAGAGAAAAAAGTATTTTTTACTTTTAATAAAAAGGGAATTGTTATTTTCATCTATCTGTTTTATTCCCATACAAGAGACGAATCTCTCGTTCAGACGAGTCGAGCGTGTTGCCGGGCGGCAGGCGGCCGAGCTGCTTGCTCTCTTTTTTAGTTTAAGTGATTTAAAGTGAATAATTAATATAGTGTAACCCACCCTGACCACCCCGTCAGCCAGCACACTCTCTTGAGCGTCTTATTAAAGGTAATTATTATGCATTTTATCCTTGAAAAAAAAAATGATAGAAACAAATAATTTGGCTTCGAAAAGGGATTCTTTTGAATATGAAATTAAATATTTTGTATTTCACAAAGGGTAGAGGGAGAATATAAGCTGTTGAAAGGGGGAGGAGGAGTGTAAGTGTCATTGAAAAAGAATTAGTTTTTTATTTATTTATTTTTTTTAAAACACTTTTCTCATTCACACTCACACACACATTCACACAGTGTTTTCGACAACTCAGGCCATATAAGACTTTATACGATAACCGTTATTAATTAATAATATACATATTGGGGGTCCAGGCATTCTTATTTAAGCCATTTGGTATCCAAATCGGACCCGCGACGTTCGGTATAGCCTATATTTTTGTTAATCAAATTTCCTTAATATACTTTTACACAGGGGTGGATTAAGGGTTGAAAATTAAAATAAAATAAAAATTAAAATAATTATTTATAAATGTATTCAAATTATTTTGCGAATAATTTCGCGGTGAAGGCTCGCATTTCCTTAAAGGGGAGGTATGAAGACATTAACCAGGGGGGTTAATGCCCCATCACCTATAATGAACAAAGATATTAATGTTTTTCAATACTTTTATTAAAAAATAAGTGCATTCCGTTAGAGTTAAAATTTATATTCAATATTTAGAAAATATTATAGTAGGATAGAAACATTTTAATGTCATTCTAAAATTTCTTATTACTGGGGCGAAATTAATTTTTGAAGATTTCGAAACTCTTATAAACAGATAATAATAACACAGGGTAACTTCGAATCGAATCCCTTTCAGAATATTGTAGGGATTTTTTCATTAGGTAGAAAAGTAAGATATGATTAGTCCACTTAGAATTTTACTAGGCTGTTTCCGCATCTTTTTATATATAGAACTAATCTCAATCAGTATTTGAATTTTTTACTTTCCCTTGCCTATATGTATAAGTTAATATACATATATAGGCCTATAGAGAGAAAGTAATGGATTCATGTCAAAAATTCGAGGTCGAGATTTTGATGGATATATACGTTCTGAGGTCCCCTGATTCCAAAAAAGTGGTTTTCGCGACATGATCTAACTGTGTGTCTGTTTGGGTTCAATTTAAAGCATGAAGGAATTGAGCTAGGAGGTTGAAATTTTATATTTAAGTTAGGCACCCCCCTAAGGCGTGAAAATAAGATTTGAGAAAAATATTTTTCTGAATGAAAGTTAGAAGAAAACGCAGCCAGAATTTTTTCTTTAAAAATATATTTTAACAGCTGACGTTTCGGCTTTTTTCAAAGCCATCCTCGGAGCTTTTAGTGGTCATCCAAGACTTTGACCAAGGCCGAAACGTAAGCTGTTAAAATATATTTTTAAAGAAAAAATTCTAGCTTCGTTTTTTCTAACTTTCATTCTTGATACAAATTCCACCAGCCATAAAATACCCTTATAACAGCGTTTTCCAAACTGTGAGACGCGCCTCCCTAGCAAGGGCGGATACAAGGGGGAGAGTAAAAGTGTAATTACCCCCCCCCCCGAGATTTGAAAAAAAAATAAATACTTTTTTTGCAAAAAAAATATTTTTATATAAATTTATATTTTTTTTGTTTTTGTACTATTTTATAAAATGGGGGGTACCCCCCGGGGAGGCGTCATAAGAATAATTATTTTTAAGGGAGGCGTAGTAACATAAAGTTTGGAAACCATTGCTCTAAACTGTGTTGTGAAAATTTGAAATTCAAAATTCTAATTTAAAATAAAGGCGCCCTCACACTTGCAAAAATGTCGTTCAAAATTTTGTGTAAAATATTGAATGTAAACCCCTCACACTACACAAATTTTGTACAACATTTCATTTTATATAAAACTCGCCCTCGGGTCTTGATGAAGTGGGTAGCGTGCTCGCCTTTTATGCCAAGGGTCGAGAGTTCGGATCCCGTCTCATGCGACAATTTATTTCAAATGGATTGGTTACCAATTCAGGTGAAATAAATAGAAATGGGGTCTAAATGACCTTCGCTGCCGAAAAAGACCTTAAATGAAATTTAAAAAAAAATTATCTTTCTACAATACAATACATGCAATATAATACAATATAATACATGTTTCATAGAATATATTTTTTTGGAATCACAATACCTTTCCTATATTAATACTAAGAATCATTGTATATAATATTGATATTTAGGTAAGAGAAATACAAATTTGCTAAGCTTTGACAATTTATATACATATTTCCTTCTTATTCTCAAGCCCCAGTATTTACCCCCTTGCTGCCCCTCTTCCCATGTCGGCGGCCCTGGTCTTTCCTAAATAAAAGAAATACACCAAACATTTTTCAAAATACAATTTACCAGACGAGCATTTGTGTTTGTCATTATTATTAATAGATTTTTTTCTCTCTTGACCTATTCTTTTTTTTTTTAATTCACTAATACGTCAATAATTCATCCTTTAAATTTATTTGATTTATGAATGAAAATCCTGAAATGACAACGCGGAATTATTTTATCCAAGCTTTGTCTTTTATTATGACGCCTTAACGGTATAATATTATAAATCAATCATTTATTAATTTAGGAATATTCTACAAAATTTTTCTTTATACGTACTATTTTTTTAAAATAATTTTCATAGTCATATTAAATTGATGTATTTTTGATAAAAGGTTAATAGTTAATAATGGCAGAAAAAAAAGTGCTTGTTAATTTTTTATAATTATCTTTCATTAGCCCTATTTAACAACAAGTAAAAGAGGTGAGAGGTCATTTAGCCCTCTCTTCATTAAAATCCGGCTATTCTTCGTGCCCCATTTCCCTCTCTCGTTTAACATACATTTATATGTCTATTTTAGAGACTGCAAAAAAAAATTTTTAATGAAGTTCTTTAATTATATTTTTTATAACCAAAAAATTTAACTAAAAGTTTTAAAAAATTCTATGTTTATTATCACATGATTATTAATATTTTACGACTAAACTTGATTTATAGTTTATACGTTTTACGATTATGTATAAAATATATGACAATTTTTTAATTTTTGGAAAATGTTATCCAACTCTTGTAGATATTTGATTTTATTTAGCTTAATATGTAGTCTAAATAATAAATTACAGTAGATCCTTGATCCTCGTTTAACGAGCACCTCTCATAATGAGTAATTCGCATAACGAGCAAAACAAATTACAAAAAAAAAAATTAAATTAGAAATTTAAGGTTATAATTGTTAAAGAGTTTTTTATTAAAAAACTATCAAATTTTCCTTGTCTTGACTACTTGTTTATTATTATTTTGGAAAGTTTCAGCCTTCAGAAAACACTTTATAAAGTAATCTATAAGTAACCTATAGGTTACGATATTTATTGACAGGTTTGAACTAGCGCTGACGCCACGTGTCCCAAAATTTTGCTGTCTGTTTTAAATACTATTTGCTTGATGTCTACAAATTTTAAGCTTTCAGAACAGTTTAGAGATGCTAATAAATAATATAACTTACGGGCTTATTCCCTCCAAAGGCACCGGCACTGGAAGTGCTGACTCTAGAGTATCTTTTCATTACTAAAATGCAACCTATTCTGAAAATATTAACCTTCAGAAAACTCTTGCCCATTTTCGTTGCCAGGTCCGACTATAAGCCCATCCGGCCTATGGATAGATATTTAATGAAAATCTCGCACGCCCAGGATTTGAAAAGTGATCTTCTTTGTAGAAGCCGACATCCTAGATCAATATACGACCATCATCAGAGTGTGTCAAAAAAACTCACATTTGAATGGTGCAATTGTGTAAATGTACCATTCAACTTTTTGAGGACACAATTCAACTCTGAAGATGGTCGTATATTGGACCGAAATGTCTGCTTGAAGTTCTTTAATAAATTAAATAAATCTAGCCGCATTCTTTTCTTACTACAAAATCTACTCAGCTATTCATCTAACTCTAATTCATAAACTTGTAGATTAGTTATGTTAATATAAGTCAAAATTAGAGATGTGTTCTACTAGTGTTCAAAATATATTTCTAAATATCATTCTTTATCAGATACAACTACACGTGTCGATTCAATTACTTTTGATGTGGTAATAGAGTGAATTATTCGCTGATATGCCGCCGAGTTATAATTTTCATCTGTATAAAATTTATTTGCTAAAACATAGTTCATTTCATTTTATTTGATTTCTACGATTGACATACCACACCTTACCATCAAATAAAATTGGAGTTAAAAAAACGATATAGTAAAATAAAACGAGATGAATTCATTGAGTGGTGTGTGTTCTACTATTGGAACAAGACAAGATGAAAAAACAATAAAAAAAAATCATTTTTATTTTATCATCTGATTTCTATTCATATGACATATTTCCAAAAACCTGATAAAATCTGACTTCTTTTAATTCTAGTATTGACGTTCATGGACAGGTGGATGGGGTCTGAGCTTTTTCCAATCTTCACCTTCCCTATCAAATATCAAACTCTTCATATATCGAGGAATTATGAATTTTTAGTTTGCAAATAGAGATTTAATTACCAAATGAATTAATTACATTTGTCGTTATTTTATATCACCAAAATAATTGGGGTAACTTTTGTCCTATTCTCTCTAAATGACACTTATTAATTAACTATATGGAGCTTCATATAGCCATTAATAATCAATTTGGAAACGTAATTATGTTCTGCTTTCAATCATTATCTCTTTCATATTCATCAAACTCTAAGTCCTCTCAATTAGTAGAAGGGAGAAGCGAAAGAGAGAAATCTCTGAACGAGCAATAAACATTGATTTAACTTCTTTTTAAGTTTAATGAAAGCCCTTTTGGAAATTAATTACATAGAGCATATAAATAAGCAGTGCTAATAAAAACTTAAAATTAGTTTAATTTGGATATGAAATATATCCAAGTCAAAATGGATTGAGGGTGAAAAAATTAGTTAACCGCTGAAAAGCTTGAGCTTTTTAATTAAAAATCTGGTGTGACATGTCGCACAACTTTCTCTTACCTTCGGTAATCGAAAGTTGTGTTCTGTGCTTTCACACCAGATTTTTGTGTCGACAAATATTTAGTTTCTGCCGATATATTAGAATTCAAGATGGAAAATTTATAAGTATGGGAAAATGGCTTTTATATTAATGTATTTTTATCATGTATTTTGTAAATATTGTATATAAAAGAAAGTGGGCGGAATGGCCTCTGGTCAATGGCCTGAAAGAATAAAAAAAAGTATGAGAAAATATTTATATTTTGTTACCATGCCAACCATTTCTCCTATCTTCTCTATGAAGTACAAGAGTAAAGTGGTCTTCAGAAGATTTCGATGGAAAAATGAGAATATATATTTTAAAGAGCATCTAAAAAATAATTGATTTTTGAATTTTAATCAAAATCGTTTGAGCGAATTTTGAGAAAATTGAAAAACAACTGAAAAAGTACATTAGTAAAGAACTAGTACTCTTTGGCCGATTTTGTTCAAAAGCTTCGTGTCACGTCCCATGGGGGTGCCAAATTTAAAAAATTTCAACCTCCTAGCTTTTTCCGTTCTTGAGATATTTTGTTCACAGACACACAGACAGACCATGTCGCGAAAACCACTGTTTTGGATTCTGGGGACCTCAAAACGTGTATATCCGTTAAAATCTCGACATCGAATCCAATACTTTCTCTATATATAAATATATATATATATTTATTTATTTATTTATTTAGTAAAAACATTACATTCACTCAACAGAAAATTTCCATTGCAGAGTGAATTGGGAACAAATAATTTTTCACAATTTGAAATAAAATTATAAATTATACATATGATATCAAGAAAAAAATAAAATTGATAATACAATACAAAATACAATTCAAATAATGGAAATCATGAAGAGGCCTCCCTCCTAGTATATTCAACAATCATGTTGAATATGGGAGATCTCTCCATTATCCTCGTTCTCGCCCTGCCAACATGAAACAGAGATCCATACCTCAAGGAAACTGCTGGGACCCTGAAGCCAATTTTAGCTAATAATTCGGGGGTATCCCAACAGTTTCCCAATAGACAATTCAAACATTTTATTTTGTCATCATCTCTCCTGTCAGAGAGACTTTTTAAAGAGAACATTTTCAACAGCTCGCTATAGTCTAGAGGGGTCCAACTTCTCTATAGAAGAGAAATTTTAAAAATTTCTTCTGGACCCCTTCAACCATATTTTTCTGCAAACTAGTGAAGGGGGACCATATTAGTGGAACATATTCCAAATTAGATCTTACTAAAGAAAAATATTTTTTTTTTCAAAGTAGACACATTTACAAATCCTTTTGAATTTCTTTTGATAAACCCTAACATCTTATAGGCTTTATTTACAATATTTTTTACATGAATATCAAAGGATAATTGAGAATCCAAAAGGACTCCTAAATCTTTAACACATTCCTCACGTTTCAATTCATTATTATTAAACATGTATTTAAAATCAATATTATTTTTTTTTTGAAAAGGCAATAACTTGACATTTTTCTGTATTAATCGACATATCATTTCGTATACACCACTATACTGTATATATATATACAAGATATATTACATATATATAGAGGTAAGAGAAAGTAAAAAGAGTGAATTTTATATGAATTTTTGTTTTCGGCTCTGATGAATAGGCTTGTAATAAATTATGAAAATTTTGACCGATTTTCCAAAGCAAATCATAGCCTGGTTAGGGACAGTAAATGTTTGAAGGAAAACAATAACTGAATCGTTTATTTCAGAAAGCACCTAAGTGCGCTTTTTTCAACTTTCGGAAAACTAAAAAAAACTGTTTTGCAGCTTAAGTATAGGTCTAGTCTTCTTCAAATATTTTTTTACCAAATCATAAACATGCTATTGGGATAATCTATTTAAAAAAATATTTTTTTTCCTTTAAGTTTTTGAGTAATTAATTTTTGAAAAAATTGCACTTAGGTGGTTTCTGAAATAAACGAGTGATTTTTTAAAAATTATTATTGAAATTAAGTCAAACCATTAATTTTTACTTGTTTTGGTACAAGGGCGGATCCAGAGGTGTTTCTCGGGGGGGGGGTAATCTGGTGTGACTCGTCGCACAGCACACTATTTTTTTTTTAATTTCGGTAATTTAAAAGCGCATTCTGTACTTGTTTGCCAGAATATAAATACACATCAAATTTTTAAGTATTAATTTTAAAAATTTTACATTAAAAATAAATTTTTTTGCGAAAAAAGGTATTTTTTCGAATCCCGGGGGGGGGGGGGTAATTACCCCCTTAACCCCCCCCCCCCTTGTATCCGCCCTTGTTTTGGTATCAAAGGTAAGTAACAGACACACTTAAGTATAAAAAAGAGTGTAAAGGGGTTGGAGAATAATAACCAGCAAATTTATAGCTCCACCTGACGTCCTTTTATTTGGAAGATATTTCGATGCGTAGAACACACATCATCTTCAGTGCCGCGAGGCTGAAGATGATGTGTGTTCTACGCATCGAAATATCTGCCAAATAAAAGGACGTCAGGTGGAGCTATAAATTTGCTGGTTATTATTCTCCAACCCCTTTACTCTACTCATCCCAGCCTAATATTCAATCTAAAAAAGAGTGTTTTTACTATGCCTAAATCGAAAAATACATGTAGACTACACGCTACAGTATGTCTATATACACAGCGTATATACAGTCTAGCATTCCGAATAATGTTCCGTTTGTATTTTTCTTCGTGCACAACACCACGCCTACGTCTGGGATTAGGTTCATCATCTGAACTATCCGACATGGCTTAAGAACTATATAATGTAATAATAAACAACAAAATAACACCTAATTTTCACCGTAAACTAACGAAAACTAAGTACTCAGTGTTAGGTAACCTTTGAATCAAACCAGCGAGTCATAAAACACGTGATGTCTACAGGGCACGAGTGAAATTTACCGCAGAAAGAACCTAAGCGACTGCGCTTAGGTTCTTTCTGAAATAAACGGATTATTTTCAAGGCTGCCAAATAGCATTGCTGATGAGGAACATTGGTTATTTCGGCACTAAAAGATGTATTTACCTTTAAATTGTACATTAGCACCAAAAACACATTTTTTGAAATTTTGTCCCTTAGGTGCTTTCTGAAATAAACGATTCAACTATGGATCAAAAATTCTTGTAAAATTAGAATTTTGTTAAAAACGAGATTATAGAGCCAATTTTGGTAGAAATAAATGTAAAATAAATTGCTGGTATCGTCAAATACATTAACGATGAAAATTTTTAATATAACTCTAATTTATTCACCCTGTATTAACATTGTTATAGGTTATATCTAAATTGTGTTCGTTATAAAGAAAATAAGCTCTGTCCTCCAAATGTCAGTTTCATTCATTTCATGCATTTTAATGAAATTCAGAATGGGCAACTTTAACAATTACTTGAACTTCTATATCATATTTCACATTAATCGGCGAACCGGAAATGACACTTAATTTGAAACATAAAATATTAAAATACTTCTGAAATTTTATTTTTATTTTGTAGTACTTTTCTTTAAAAAAAAAATTCTCCATTTGTAATAATAGTATCAAATCAGATACACTATAGAGTATGTATTTGAAAAACGAATTGAAAAGAATAAATTGCAAAAGAGGGAACGGATGTTGATGTGACGAGAGCCGATCAATGTCCTGGGGCCTGACCAGACTTGTCCTGAAGGACGTCATCGGAGGTCCTCTGGCACTCAGCCAGGATGTTGAAGGCAGTGGGATGTTAAATGGAAGCAGTGCAGAGGTGGAGGATAGAGGCGGCGATGACAGTGGGACAGCGAGGGGCTCCAGCTCAGATCTATTGATTTTATCCGGGCGGGCCTAAAAGAAATCTCGCTAGCGTCAGGCCAGTCGGGTATTCATAAACAAGCCTATTATATTAGGCCTATTTTTCTCAAATATTGACGTTTTTTTTTTATATTTTTATCTAAATTTTATTTTCTCAAAATAAAATTTAAGGCTGTCATCTAAACAATTTCTTTGAAGGAAATATCTTTATAGAACAGTTCTCTTTTGATCTCGCTTTATTATTTTTTTTTTTTTTTTATTATTATATATAATAATAAGAATTTTTCTTATTTTTGTAAATAGAGAAAATTCCTGTTCCTTATAAAAAAAAAAATATTTCCATTTATGAAAGGCAAATTAAAAAAAATGTTATGTGAAAGTGTTATTAAAAAATATTTGTTTCGACAACTGAGATTTTTAAAGCTCCAATTGATGGAGCATATTATTTAAATGATTAAAACAAGAAGCAAACCACTAGGGTTTAATTATGAAGCAAGAACTCCTCCCTAAGAGAAAGGAGTCTAAAAAGACAAAAAAAAAAAAAAAAAAAAAAAAAAAAACGGAATAAATTAATAATAAATGATATTTGCTTTATCAACTTAAAACTTATTTCTAACAAAATTAATAAAATTAATTTAATAAATGCCTAATAACTCGGTCTGGTTCAGAAAATTTTTTAATATATCTACTGTATATAAAAAAAATGAAAGTCGATAGATGGACTGATAATTGGCGATTTGTCGCATCTGTTAACCAATAATCGGATTTGTAGTTAGTCAATCAGAAAAAATAAATCGCTTTTTAACTAAAAGAAAATACAACCACAATTGGAATTTGAACGAGTCGAGAAAAATTGTGATTAAATAAACAAGAAAATTTGAAAAAAAAATCTGGGGTGACTGGTCGCTAAACACACAACTTTCTCTTACCCTTCTTCGGCAAGAGAAAATTGTGTACTGTGCTTGTCACAACAGATTGTTTTTGTGTCGACATATATTTAGGTTCCGGCAGTACGATACATTTGAATTCAAGAGGTAAAATTTATAAAACATGGGAAAATATTTATATTTTGTTACCATGGTAACCATTTCTCCTATCTTTGCTAGGAAGTACAAGAGTAAAGTGGTCTTCAGAAGATTTCAATAGCAAAATGAGAATACCGTATACATTTTAAAGAGCATCTAAAAAATAATTGATTTTGGAATTTTAATCAAAATCGTTAAAATTGAACACAGACAGACAGACACACAGAGAGACTCGATAACCACTTTTTTACTTTCTCTTACCTATGTATATATGTAATATATATATAGAGAGAAAGTATTGGATTCATGTCAAAAATTCGATGTCGAGATTTTGATGGATCTTCACGTTTTGAGGTCCCCTGAATCCAAAAACTGGTTTTCGCGACATGGTCTGTCTGTGTGTGTGTGTGTGTGTGTGTGTGGTGGGTGGGTGGGTGGGTGGGTGTGTGTGTGTTCAATTTTAAGCATGAAGGAATTGAGCTAGGAGGTTGAAATTTTATAATTAAGTTAAACACCCCCCGGGACCGGAAAAATAAGCTTTTAATCGAAATCGGCCAAAGAGTACTAGTACTTTACTGATGTACTTTTTCAGTTTTTTTCGATTTTCTCAAAATTTGCTCCAACGATTTTTTTTTAAATTCAAAAATCAATTATTTTTTAGATGCTCTTTCAAATGTATATTCTCATTTTGCGATTGAAATCTTCTGAAGACCACTTTACTCTTGTATTTCATAGAAAAGATAAGAGAAATGGTTGCCATGGTAACAAAATATAAATATTTTCCCATACTTATAAATTTTACATCTGAATTCATGTTCCATACTGTCGGGAACTAAATACATGTCGACACAAAAAATCTGGTGTGACAAGCACAGAACACAACTTTCGATTACCGAAGGTAAGAGAAAGTTGTGTGCTGTGCGCCAGTCACACCAGATTTTTGAATTTAGGGATCCTCAAAACTTGTATATCCATCAAAATCTCGACATCGAATTTTTAACATGAATCCAATACTTTCTCTCTCTCTCTCTCTATATATATATATTAGGGTGGTCCTTATTTATAGAGGCCTAAAATTTTTTTAATTTTTTTTAAACTCTCACCCCCTAGTTTTTTTCCTTTTGTTCTAGGGATCAGTTTGACACCTCATTTTTGCAAATCGGACGCCGGGAACAGGTGCCGCATCGAGCTTGAAGTGGCGGATTAAGCGATAATTCTGTTCTGACACAATCAGTTCCAACCCTGGTCGTTGTAACGTTGCGATTATTTTTTTAGAACATATTGTAGATCGAGAGATGTTATATTTCCATTTCGGCACCATTTGTACCACATGTGCCTCGAAGTGATGAGTTACCTAAAGTGACTACTAGCCCTCATATCGTTTTCTTTAAAAAGATAAGAGAAAAATGGAATACTTTGGAAAAATTTTTTTCAATGATTCTAAATACTTGGATGAAATATGTGAGAAGGAAATATTAGGAAAAATATATTATCTGCTCTAAAAAATGAAAAATTGAAGCATGATTACGGGGAGCTCATAGCATTTATGTAGGTAGAGAGTTTATTGGAAGAAACTCAGAACATAACAGTCACAATCAGAATTAGATCACCAATAGCTTTACACTATGATCGTTGATTATAATAATTAAGTGTATCAAATATTTTTCCAATATATAAAGGTTAACAGGTGCCGCATCGGACTTGAATGTTTAAAGATAGAGAAAAAAATTGAAAAAAATTAACGATTAAAAAATGTAAATTATATTTAAGAATTTGTGTAATTATGCTTCATAATTATCAAATGACATTAATTAGACAATTAAAAAAATAAATTCACTTTTTAATAAAGATTTAAATAAATTTTTAACAAGATTTTAAAAACAATAGAAGACTTTGTTCTACAGAAAAATAATTTATTAAAGAAATGTCGGAATTGCTTTCTAAAGTTCGGTTCAGATTTTTGGGATTTGCACAAGAGACTCCAGAATCTCATTGTAGTTAATAACACATAGGAAAGAAGAGGCAAAAGATCGATGATTTTAATGGGATCTTAACTGTGGATGAAGAGCAGAAACAATTTGTTCTCCAATGTATCTAAGTCCCAGTAAACGGTAGCTACCCGGAGTTCAAGAAAGTTACTCTTAAACGAATGGAATATTTATTTAAATCTTTATTAAAAAGTGAATTTATTTTTTTTAATTGTCTAATTAATGTCATTTGATAATTATGAAGCATAATTACACAAATTCTTAAATATAATTTACATTTTTTAATCCTTAATTTTTTTTTCAATTTTTTCTCTATCTTTAAACATTCAAGTCCGATGCGGCACCTGTTAACCTTTATATATTGGAAAAATATTTGATACACTTAATTATTATAATCAACGATCATAGTGTAAAGCTCTTGGTGATCTAATTTTGATTGTGACTGTTATGTTCTGAGTTTCTTCCAATAAACTCTCTACCTACATAAATGCTATGAGCTCCCCGTAATCATGCTTCAATTTTTCATTTTTTAGAGCAGATAATATATTTTTCCTAATATTTCCTTCTCACATATTTCATCCAAGTATTTAGAATCATTGAAAAAAATTTTTCCAAAGTATTCCATTTTTCTCTTATCTTTTTAAAGAAAACGATATGAGGGCTAGTAGTCACTTTAGGTAACTCATCACTTCGAGGCACATGTGGTACAAATGGTGCCGAAATGGAAATATGTCATCTCTCGATCTACAATATGTTCTAAAAAAATAATCGCAACGTTACAACGACCAGGGTTGGAACTGATTGTGTCAGAACAGAATTATCGCTTAATCCGCCACTTCAAGCTCGATGCGGCACCTGTTCCCAGCGTCCGATTTGCAAAAATGAGGTGTCAAATTGATCCCTAGAACAAAAGGAAAAAAAACTAGGGGGTGAGAGTTCTTGAATTGAAAAGTCAAAAAATAAGGACCACCCTAATATATATATTAATATAGATATATAGTGATAAGAGAAAGTAAAAAGTATGAAATAAAATATATCAATGATTTTGGTAAAATTTTTAAATAAACGAAATGAGCTTAATAATGGAGTCATTATGCGAAAAAGTAAGAAAGCTCAGAAATAAATTTACAAAGAAAATAGAACAATATGCTAATCTCTTAATTTTGTATGAAAAAAAAATATAGACTCATGAGAGGGTTTTATTAAACTTTTCCTTCCTCTAACAGCAAAAGAAATAAGAGAAAACTTCACATTTCACATTCCATTCTAATATAAATAGCTGAAATTGGTTTGAAGACATACGTCTGGCGCCATTTTGAAAAACTGTTCACTAAAACTCTAAATGCCTCGAGTGTAGTAATTATTTATTTAGTTACTAAAATATTATTAAATTGAATTGAAAAAAGAGCATTTAAAATTTCACATGGGTATCAGGCTAAGGGCAGAGGCCTGTTGGGTTTGAGGTGTGTGTCTGCGTGCACGGAAGCACCTAGGGTAAATAAACGGGGCAAAATAAAAATTTTATTAACACAAAAGCAACACCTGTATTTTTCAAATGAAAATATACTATGAAAATTTTTTATGTTACTGAATAAGAAAAATTATTCTATTATTAAAATTCAATATGCACACAAATGTCTTAAGTTAATGAGGAATTTTGATTTAGATAGCAATTTCCACTAGGCAATTTAGTTGAGAATTATTAAAGTTCTACAGTAAGAGGGAGAAGACAGAACTAAATTAAAGTATAAAGGTGAAATGAATTACCTTTTCAATTTGAATAGAATAAATAATTCAATCTTTTAAATTATTAAAGGTACAGTACTTCATTAATTGACGATATTATATTACAATATAATAATTATAATTTATTTATTAGAAAAGCCTTCCATTCCTAAATTAATTAAAATCGAAAGAAACTTTTATTAAATATTTATAAAGTTGATGAGTTAATAAAATAAGAAAATAGTTTACTTTTGGGTTTGATTAAAAAGATAAAATTAATTTAAAAAATAAAAAAAAAATGAGAAAAGGTTTTACTTGTTTTTATTTTCGTCCATTTTTTATATTATTATGTCTAAAAAAAAAAACTTTCCATTTCTTACTTAACTCCATAGAGCACATTAAAAAAAGACCCCAAAGTAAAGAGAGATAGAGAGAGAGATACTTAAGTGAAATGGGAGTAGAGAAAGTAAACTTTTGTGGCTTTGAGATAAATAAGATCAACCAGGACTCTCAAAAAAAAAAAAAAAAACGGTTAATTTCTTCCAAGTTGGAATTTATAAAATCTGATAACAGTTTCTTGGATGAAAAGCTTCAATCTCTTCTTTTTTTTTTTTTTTTTTTTTTTGGAATGGGTGCATAAGGTCCGAAGACCTATAATGACCAATAGTCACATGCAGCCAGGAAGAAAATAAAAACAAAAGGAGAAGCATAAAGGGGAAACTCAACTGCGGGAACTGAGAAGATGCCTGTTGAGGTTAGACTTGAAAGTCTGAAGATTGTAGGTTTTGGGGAAGATAGCCGCAGGGAGCTTGTTCCAATCACGGGAGGTCATGGGGACAAAGGAAGAATGAAATTGATTTGTTCTGTTAGTCGTGATCTGAACAGCATAGGGATGCTGGGAAGATGCCTCTCTTGTGTTCCGTGAATATGTTGCATTGGGTGGGATAATTGATTTTAATTCGACAGAGCATTGACCATGGTAATACCTGTAGAAAAGAGATAGTGCAGATACTCTTCTTCTATGATCTAGTGACTGTAGGGATGCAGTAAGGGTAGAATCACCTATCAGTCTAATTGCACGCCTCTGTATGGCTTCCAAGGAGGAGAGAGCGTCTTTCGACGCCCCTCGCCAAAGGTGGGAACAATATTCAAGACACGGCCGAATTTGGGCTTTATAGAGGATTAGGAGTTGTTGGGAGGAAAAGTAACGCTTCGTTTTGAATAGGAAACCCAATTTCCTTGCGGTAGATTTAACCACAGAAGAGATGTGGTTGCTCCAGGAGAGATCAGATGTAATTGTCACTCCCAGAACAGAAAATGAATCTTTGAACTCGAGACTATTATTGCTGTAAATAAGGGAAGGGCAAATCCTATTTTTTTGTCTAGAAATTAAACAACATTGGGTTTTTTGGGAATTGAATTTTACTTGATTGAGGTTTCCCCATTCCTCCAAGAGACCAAGATCATCATTTATCGACGAGACAGCCCCCAGACGACCAGTGGATGAGGTTTCACCAGTCCTGACAGAGTGCAGGGTACTGTCATCAGCAAAGCAATGAATTGGGTTGGAGGTTACTCCCATGAGATCGTTAATGTACATAAGGAATAGGGTGGGAGAGAGGACAGAACCCTGGGGAACACCTGCGTTGATTGAATGCGGAATAGAAGACACACCGTCGACTACAACCGAGATCTTTCGCTCCGTTAGAAAGCTCTTGATCCACTGGCACAGCTCAGAGGATAGGCCAAAAGATGGAAGTTTAGCATAAAGATTTTTATGCCATACCTGATCGAAAGCCTTCGAAATGTCAAGAGCAACTGCAATAGTTTCCCCTTTCATTTCCATGGCTTTGTTCCAGAGGTGTGTGACAAAGCTCAAAATATCCCCAGTCGAACGAGCATGCCTGAAACCATATTGCCTATCATTCATCTATCTTTACTCTATCTTTAATTTCGATCAAAATTCTAAATATATTTCATTTGAAAAAAAAATTATAACCAATTATAAATTACAGAAATTTGTACGAGATGAATTTGATTTTAAGAAGAGTTGTAGCCAGGACCATCCAAACAGTGATCAGCTTTAGATCAGAAGATAATGAGAAACTTATATTTTAGTTTTCCAGCAACACTCTTTCAATCAACTTTTTACTTTCTCTATATATCGCCTGCTGAGAATCATAGTGACGAAAGTCCGAAAATTCAATTTATGAGTTAAGCCTACTAAACGTTGCTAAAACGTCTTCTCTTTTGAGTGCCGAAGTGGAGAAAATATATTTCCATTTTTTGCTATTGATTCTGTTTCTCAGGGGCCCAGATCTTGTGGTTACGTGCGTGATAACCACGAGCTGACCTAGCTGGAACTGGCAGTACTTCTGTTCTTTGCATGTCAGTCTCTTTCCTCCTATATTTTCAGCAGGCGTCAGACCGTGCGACGGGCCGGCCTGTTCTATTCCTTCCCGGTCGCAAAAACCTTCAACTCCTCCGCCGACTCCGCACCTCGAGATTAAGGCGAAAGAAGAAGAAGAAGCTATTGATTCTGGCCTATTCAATTGTCGCACTATTTTTTTTTTTTAAAAACATTCACACTTTTTTCTCATTCACACTCAGATTCACACACACATTCACACGGTCTTTTCGGCAACTTAGGCCATTTAAGACTTTTACGATAACCGTTGAAATAAATATATCTATTGTGGGGTCCAGGCATTTTTATTTAAGTCATTTGGTATCCAAATGCCTTAAATAAAATTATCGGACTGCCTGGGGTCCGAACCCGCGACGTTCGGTATAGAAGGTAGGCACGCTACCAACTACTCCAAGCCCCGTGGGCAATTGTTGCACTATTTCCGGTTTATAAAACTCGAATTGTTGAAATCCGGACTTTCGCCACTATGATCCTCAGCTCGAGATTTTTGAACAAAATACATGTTTTGAGGCCCCCTATGTTCAAAAAAGTGGGTGCCACAAATTTATCCGCCTGTGTGTGTGTGTGTGTGTGTCTGTCTGTGAACAAAATATCTCAAGAACGAAAAAAGCTAAATTTTATATTTAAGTTAGATACCTCCCTGGGACGTGACACGAAGCTATTGAACAAAATTGCACAAAAAGTACTAGCACTTAACTGATGTACTTTTTTAGTTTTTTTTTTTCTCAAAATTGGCTCTAAGGATTTTGATTAAAAATTCATAAATCAACTATATTTTAGATGTTCTTGCAAAAGTATATCAGTAAAATTTTTCCTAAAAGTTGTGTGAAGTACACTTTACTGATGTAGTATTTCAGATTTTTGCTTATGAAACGCAAGTGGTCAAGTTTGGAATCAAGATGCTATGGAATACTAAATATATCTCAACACAAAAAAATCTGGTGTGACAGCATAGTACTAAACTTTCGATTACCGAAAATTTTGTTATGTCCCAGTCGATTTTTTTTTATTTTATCATTTCAATTTGCTTTTAGGAAAATAAAATTTTAATAAAAGAAAAAAAAAACGCACTAACAAAGTAAATTACTTACATGATGAAGTAAAAATAAAGCGAACTTAAAAATTTATTTAATTCCCATTTAAAACTTTAGAGTCAAATAACACATTTTATTTCAACTCTTAATTCGCTAAAAAAAAAATAATAATAATAAAAGTCTAATAAAGTGGTCTACTATTTCATACAAAATGGTGTTTAGAGACGATTACTTGAAATACTTAAAATCCGCAATTTCGTAACTCTTAAACCAAAAATAAAACAAAAGAATGTGAAATATCGGAATTCTTAACATTCTTTCAAGTCACAAAGGAAGAAGTATTTTTGAATAAACAAAAAAAAAAAAAAAAAAAAAAAAATGGAGGAAAAAGACAAAATAAATAAAAGAAAAATCTTTTTTTTTTGTTTAATATTCCCAAATGGGAGTGATTTTTTCTTTGTACATGAGTTCGATTCATTTGATGTTCGTATTTGGAAAACAGAGAATTTAAACATACCAGGATCTGCATTGGGCATAACATGTGAGTTATGCCATGTCGGAGTCTCTCAGGACTGATCTCTCATCCCTTAAAAGCTAATGGTTCGATTCATCCCTTTCGGGATTCCAAACTCACAACATAGAGAAGAAGAAATCTCTTAACGGAAATGTTTTTCTTTTAGCCTGGGACAAGAGGACACTTGTTTTTCTTTTAGTGAAAATCCATATATTTTTTAAATAAAAAAAAAAAAAATAATAGACACTAAATTCTGATTTACACGGAAGAAAAAACCGAGCGTATTTCGATCGATTTTAGTTTCTAAAAAATGACATTCCCAGAGTTGAAATTGAACGCTTGGTTTGAGTCTACAAAACCTCAGTTAAATAGACTTGAAAGATTCAAACTAGGATTTGGAGACATGTCTTTTATGAAAATGAAAATCTGGTTTGGTCCTCAACTTGTCACGAAGATTTATTTATTGCCCCCCTGATTACCCAAATCGCCCACTTGGGGGGCGATCGGCCTCAGGTTGGGAATCACTGCTTTAGATAAATTAACAATACACTTTTAAAGAAAAAGAGATTGGATTTAACTACAGTTTTAATTGACCAAATCGAGGAAGTTTTTATATATTATTCAGAGAATAGAGCTCTAGTTATATTACACTTATTTTTTAAAATACACATCTATACTATTATATAAAAGACAATCTCTGTCTGTCTGTCTGTCTGTCTGTCTGTCTGTCTGTCTGTCTGTCTGTCTGTCTGTTTGTAACGCATAGACTCCGAAACTACTGGACCGATTTTCATGGAGTTTTTTTAATGGGTAGGGAATTTTCCGGGGGTGGTTTTAGGCTATCATTATATCGAATTAGGGGTAGGGAACCCCCCTTTTTTGGGGTTATCAATTACCCCATAGCAAAGCATTGGAAAACAGGATCTAACTCGCTTTATGAAAAATATATTTATCAAATCTTTAAATGAAAAATAAAACTCTTCCTCCCCTAACAATTCGACATTTGAAAAGATTTTTCCGCTCTGCGCCCCCCCCACCCCTAAAATTATTATTTTTTTTATTTTTCATTCGATTTTAATAAAATTTAAAATGTTGCTTTCTTAGGGTGTAAATAATTGAAAAATGGTATTTTAGACCCCAGAAAGTTCAATCACCCCTGACCCCTGAAATTTATTTTTCATTCGATTTTAATAAAATTTAAAATGTTGCTTTCTTAGGGTGTAAATAATTGAAAATGGTATTTTAGACCCCAGAAAGTTCAATCACCCCCTGACCCCCCTAAAATTTATT
>JAKCPI010026639.1:0-17438 GCA_023213315.1 Euborellia annulipes | reverse complement strand
TCCTAATCTTAATTTAAAATAAAATTATAAAAAAAATAAATATAAAAATCAGTGATTTTTTATTAAAAATTTCTCTAGTTTCTACAAAAGCAAATTTTGATCAAAAAATTTATTTTTCCATTTATTTTTACCGTAGGAGAAACGAAAATTTCAAATGCAGAAGCATGACCCAAAAATCGTGTTGACCGATTGTTATATATATATATTGTACAATAGTTAAAAAAGGGACTGACAAGCAGGTAATCAGTCTCCAAAGTAAATAAAAAAACTCTCTGTTAAGGAAACAGTTTCTGTTTTAATTTAAATAAGGCCATGTATAAAATACAATGCAATGCTCAGCTTTATATACTATGCAATGCGCCAAGTTTAAGATACAAAATTGTTTTGTTTAATGAAGATATTTTATTCCCATTAAATATTTAAATCAAATGTGTTAAGGAATATGACCTCACACCAACGACCACTGAGATGGAATGACGAAATCTTTTGTTTACAGATTAATACAATAATCGATCAAATCAATTTCCTAACTGTACATTGCTTTCACCTCAACTATTGGGCTGAGGATAGGGTTATTTAATTAAAGCCGAAACTGATTCGTTAACAGAGTTTTTTCGAGGAGACTGATTACCTGGCTTATTTCAAATTTTCAAATGAACCAATATGGGTGTCTCTCCAAAAAAAGGGGGATCAGCAGGTAAAAGCAAAAAATTCCGGGACCACCAAACAAAATGAACTTTTTTAAACAAAAGTAAAGAAAAAGTTAGTAATTTTTGGGCATCCATGATAAATATTCAAATTTAAAAAAATTTAATGAAATAGCCCCTTTGTCCTTTTAACCCCTAAAATGTCAGTCCCCTGGCATGTACCATCTCAAAAAGTAAACATTTAAATGCGAATTTATTTAAACTATTAGATTATATCATTATTATCCCTCGATATCATCTAAGATACTTTATTAACCGTTGTTAAGTCATAAATTTTGATTTTAAATAAATTTACATTATTTTTTTTATTTCAAAGTCGCATACTTCAATTCGAGCGTCAGTCCCCTGGCTTATGTTACATTTGAAAAATATCTGATATTACTGTTGATGAAATAATTATCTGTTTTATATAAGTTTAGAGTGTAAAGATGGCATTGGTGCCCAAATACGGGACGTTAGCCATCTTTTATATAGTTTTATTGTTATTTTTGTGTCGGAAATCAGCATGTAAACACTCAATTTGACAGTCTCCTAGGAATATTTGGGAAATGTATTATTAATGGTTTCAACAATATACTGGATTTGCTGTCTTTTCATTGTTATATTTAATATATAAAAGAAAAAAAAGTATTCCATATCAATTGGCAGATTTTTTGTGTTTTATATCAAAAACGTCAATCCCCTGGAAGTTATTCAACTATAAAGCTAAGAGGCTGATGTGCATTTCAAATTCGACCCTAAAGTTAACCCATTTTTATAGGATGGCCCATATATACCCTAAATTGTCAGACAAACTTTCTAATTTATTTTATTTTGTTTGTTAATTAATTTTTTTCTCTGTGTTTTATGTCATGTCAAGTCGATGATGGTCTCCGAAATCCACGCGATGGTGTCAGGGTGTAAAGCTCTTATAACTTGGACGTGTCGGGATGCAATCCAGGAATGTCGAGAGGCCTGCGGTGGAAATGGTTATCTCAAAGGTACTAGAACATCGAGTTTATCGCTATTTCATTAATTTATAATCACCTAACGCTTTTAAATGATTATCAGATGAATCATTCCATTCTAGACTTGATTTTTTTATCTATGTTTATTATTATTATCATTAAGTTTCTAATGTAAAAAATCAAAATATGCCGGCTTTTTTTAATCTGAATATTCAAAAATTTTAAAAATTTAATTCATAAATATTAAATTTTTTTTTTAGTAAAATAAGTTTATCTTATTGATCTTCTTCCTTTGTTGTTAATTTACTTTAATCAAAAATAATTGTTTGACAGAGAAATGCATTAACATTTTCGTTTTTATTTATAAATAAAAGAAAAATATCTTTGATAATTTTAATAAATACAGCAGTTATTAGGTAAAAATAAAAAGTAAAGAAAACATAAAAATCTTATAAATATAATTAAAATAGAAATATTTTTTTTATATCTCCTCCTTTTGGTTTATGGCTAATTTAAAGGCTATATTGATGCATTGTTGAGCTGTTTCTATCTTCATTCCAATTTACAACAATAGGGTCATTCCATTTCAAATCAACACAGCTGCCAACCCGACCATCTCCGATTTTAATAAAATTTGGTGTCTTCATTGCCCATGAGATGAGAGAAGGAAAAATGCCAAATTATAGAATTGTAGCACAAGTACAACAAAAATAATGGCTGTAAAGTACGAAAAATTCCACAAACATGCAGACAAAAAAGGCTGTAACTCCTGTTCTAATAACAGATAGAATTGGGAAACAAGTAATTTTAGAAAGGTCGGAAGCACGCTTTCAAATTATGTACAACATGGCCATATTCAAACCATGTACATAATAAAGATCATTGATCTTGTCCTTTAACCTTGAATATCTCGAAACACCCCACTTTCAAAATTGATGAAAAAATATATTTCCTTCTTCATGTTACTCTATACAACATAGTTTGATATCAACTTGGGACGACATTGGGATTAGGAGAAAAAATTAATATGTACAGTTATGTCTTGCAATAAAGCAATATGTAGACTGCAACGAAATAACATAAAATATTGAAAATACATGTTAACTGTTGAAGAAATGGTGTGATAACAATCTGAATAGACCATCCCCTTTACATAGCAACCATCCTTATTTTGACCAATCACAAGCATATAATCATATTTATTCTGTGTTCTAATTAGCGGCGGGTTTGGGCGATCTCCGCAACAACCACGATGTAAAGGTGACTTATGAAGGTGATAACAACGTATTAGTGCAACAGACGAGTAATTGGCTTCTACGTCAATGGCAAGGTCAACTCAACTCACCCTTCGGCAGTGCCACCTTCATCGGTCACCTGGACCAAGTGTTGGCCAAACGCTTCCAGCCATGTCAAGTTGCCTCTCGCTCCTGTATGTCTCTTTTCATTTATTCTAACATTCATTGACCTGGAATTAAACTTATTTTTATTTGATGTTTAGTTATCGTCGAAGCCTACGAGTGGCTTATATGTTGGCTTGTCAAAACAACGAATCTACGTCTTCAACAACTTCAGAATCAGGGAGTTGATCGAATCTCGGCTCGAAATCAAGTTCAAGTTTATAGGGCGAGGACATTGGCAGTTGCCTATGCTGAGGTATATATAAATATTTATGAAACCGAGGTAAACAGCCAATATGAAAAAATGCATAATTATCTTTTTCATTACAACGGCAACATTTATTTAGTGTTGAGTAAAGCATTAAATTTCATATAAAAAATTCTAACAATAAGGAAGTAGTATCTTATGCCATATATTTAAAAATATTTCCGACGGCATAACGCAAGCCAAAAATAATAATTAATATCACTTCTACAAATAGCTTTTGAGCTTTACAGTAAGTGAGATTTGGAGGACAGCAGCCAGGAAGGTAGCCTCTATAAGGTGTCTGTTTCATTAAATAGAGGCTACCTTCCTGGCTGCTGTCCTTCAAATCTCACTTACTGATATTTCACAACCACATCCCTCCAGTTTTATATTTTGATCTTTACTTAACGTCAAATAAATGTTGATGATCAAAGGTCCTGTTGATGAGATCAACTTGCTCTGACGAAAATATATATATATATCATTTTTTTCTTGTTGGCTGTCTACCTCTTTTTCTCACCGAGTTCTCCATCTTTCTCATCACATTTATAAGCATCACACACCAGACATATATTTATTATTTTCTTTTACCTATACTAGCATATGTTAAGCCATTTGGTACCCAAATGGCTTAAATAAAATCATCGGATTTTAAAAGAGTATAGACTTTTTTTTTTTTTTTTTTTTTTTTTTCAATTTTCTCAAAATTCACTCTTCCCAATTCACTCTAACGATTTTGATTAAAATTCAAAAATCAATTATTTTTTTAGATATGCTCTTTAAAATGTATATTCTTATTTTGACCTTAAAATTGTTTGATATATATCGGCGGAAACTAAATATATGTTTACACAAAAAATCTGGTGCGACCATCACACCAGATTATATATATATACATTAATAAAAAATTTTTAGCGATAATAATATATTATTAAAAAATATTTGTTTAAAAGTAAGTCATTTATTTTTTTAATTAAAAATTCCCATTTTTATTCCTCTCTTATTTCTTAAAGAGAATTTCGGAGAATAAATATATTTACAAACAAATTTAAGATCATTGCCACAAATATTTTGACCTGAAATTTAGCCTTTAGAGGTTTTGACAGAAGACCATTGTTATGCTTGGTATATTATAAAAATTTTAGAGAAGCTTTTGAGAATTTACAAACCAAACACTCATCCTCTGGGCTTTATGTAAAACCTCATAACATGGGTCCAGTGGCGGTGCGAAGTTTATTTTGGACATTCAAGGAGGGGATGGTAATGCGGGTAAAAATGAGTTATTATATTTTATTTCCGGATTCAAACTGACATTAAAAAATAACTTTTGTATGATTAAAGACAATATTAATATTTTGTCTGTCCAAAGTCTATGACTGCTAGCGCATGGGCCGTTCATCAAACAAACAAGTACAGTGAGGGTCAATATTAAGTCCCACCCATGCGTTTTCTACATGTGATTATTTCATTGTTTTTATAAAAGAAAATGAAAATCTTTATTGGAAATTGTCTAGGTTTGAACCATGAACATTTCCAATAAAAAATATATAATATTTTTTTAAAAACAATGAAATAATCACAAGTAGAAAACGCATGGGTGGGACTTAATATTGTCCCTGTATTGTACTGTACAATTAAAATGCGAGTGATCTAAAATTCAGCAGATTTTGAGTGTTAGTTTCCTAGCAATACCTCTTCCATCTACCTATCTCTAAATATTTCATAAGTTTGATTTAATTTCAGAACAACACACTTACATATTTCTGGGCAAGATGTAAGCAAGCGGAGAAGAGTCTTCAACCAGTGTTGGAGTCTCTACACCATCTTTACGGCCTTTGGTCCCTGGAGAAACATTTGGGAACTCTTTATGAGGCGGGATACTCGTCATCACCTGAGCTCGCTGAACTTGTTCGTGTTGGCATTCTGAATCTTTGCTGTCGTCTTAAACCCGAGGCTGTTGCAATTGTAGACGCTCTTGCGCCACCAGATTTCGTAATCAACTCGATTCTCGGCCGTGCCGATGGACGGGTAATTTTATTTTTATTTGAGTTTTATTAAAGGGCCAAATGTATACACGTACGTGACTATTTTTACTATAAATGTATATATATAGAAAGAAAGTATTGCGATCATGTCAAACATTCGATGTCGAGATTGATGGATATATACACGTTTTGAGGTCCCCTTGATACATTATACAAAAAAGTGGTTCCTTTTTCTATTATCCCTCCCGGAAACTCAAAACAAGTTTTTGAACAAAATCGGCCGAAAAGTACTAGTACTTTACTGAAGTACTTTTTCAGTTTTTTTCAATTTTCTCAAAATTAGCTCTAACGATTGTGATTAAAATTCATAAATCTACTATTTTTTAGATGCCCTTTAAAAAGTATATCAGTAAAATCTTTCGTAAAAATTGTTTGAAGTACACTTTACTGATGTAGCTGTTTCAGATTTTTCGAATTCATTTTACTTTCCCCCTGCATAGAGCCAATGTTAAATTCCCATATGGCAAGGGCGGGCCGGGGTGTCTGGGGAGGGGGGGGTAATCTGGTGTAACTCGACTCACAGCACACTATTTTTTCTTAATTTCGGTAATTTAAAGGCACATTCTCTACTTGTTTGCTAGAATATAAATACAAATCAAATTTTTAAGTATTAATTTTTAAAATTTTACATTCAAAATAAATTTTTTTTTTCAAAAAAAAAAAAAGTATTTTTTCAAATCTCGGGAGGGGGGGGGGGTAATTACTCCCTTTACATCCCCCCTGTATCCGCCCTTGCCATATGGGGATTTGCATGTTAATTTCGATTCGAACTTTTTACACATTTAAAAAAAAAATTTTCCAATTCTTATGAAATTTTATATTTATTTAGGATTCTCTATTGTGTATAAAATATCCAAAGATGAGATTAAAATTTTGAAAAATTGTCATAGTTTATTTCAAGCAGTCAAGATTTAAAATGCAAATTTGAAACTAAGGTGCTATGGGAAACTCGACACAAAAAATTTGGTGTGACCACTGTACACGACTTTCGATTACCAAAGATAAAAGAAAGTTGTATGCTGTGCGACTCGTCACACCAGATTATTATTATTAATTCCTCCCTACTATTTCTCATTTAGACCAAAGATGACACGAACTGCTCACTAATGACTTTCTCTTGATTTGTCTTTCTTTTGTTCCAGGTTTATGATCATCTACAAACTGAATATTTTCACAATCAGGAAGCAATGGAAAGACCGAAATGGTGGCGAGAGATTGTTTCTAAAGACAAAGCTAAGCTGTAGATCGGCTTGGACCCAAAGATATTTAAACATAAAACAAATTGTAATTAAAAATATTTTCATTTTATTTTATATATAAATATATTATATATATATAAAAACAAAATCCACTTTTCTATCTATAAATATATAAAACTTGTACACAGTGGATGTACAAGGTGGCTGTATAAAGTCTGGAAACAAGAGAATATATATTTCAAAGCGTTAATAATACGTTCTGAAAATAAATAATTATTTGTACTTTTTATGCAAAAATTAACAGCCAATTCATCTTATCCACGATAAAAAAAAAATAATTAAAATTACATTCCTTTTTACTTCTTTTTCTTTTCATATTGTTTATAATTAACGGACCATTATTTAATTTTTATAGGTGGGGTTGAAAGGCCTTGCTTTGTCCATACAAAAAAAAATATATTTATTTATTTATTTTTTCTTAATGGCCTCAGCAACCGAAATGACTTTAAAAAAAAAGTCATAAATAAATATTCAACAATTTTAACACGAACAATTTAATTATTTCTCTTTTTTTAGTTCAATTTAATTTATAAGAAAAGTTTTTTATTATATTTTTTTTGAATGTACTGAGCAAAGGCCTCTCAACCCCCCCCTCCCCCCAGAGTGCAAGGGCGGATCCAGAGGTGTTCTTCGGGGGAGGGGGGGGGGTATTCTGGTGTGACTGGTCGCACAGCTCACTATTTTTTTTTAATTTCGGTAATTTAAAGGCGCATTCTGTACTTGTTTGCCAGAATATAAATACAAATCAAATTTTTAAGTATTAATTTTGAAAATTTTACATTAAAAATACATTTTTTTAGAAAAAAAGTATTTTTTCAAATCTCGGGGGTTCTTTTATTTCAATAATTTAAAGGCGCATCCTGATACTTGTTTACCAGAATATATATACAAATCAAATTTTTGGGTATTAATTTTTGAAACTTTACATTAAAAAAAAACATTTTTCTCAAATCTGTGGGGGGGGGGGGGTTATTACCTCCTTTACCCCCCCCCCCTCTTGTATCCGCCCTTGAAGGAGGAGGGAAAATTAATTCTATTCTGATTTTATATACACTTGATACTCTGGCGATCCAAGAGTCCTTCCATCTCTATGAACATTTTTTAATACGGATCAACCTAATCACATTTGCAAAAGATGATCTCCCATTATCCCATTCCTTTGATTATACTATTTCTCATTCCTCCATTCATTCCAAATACCCCGATTGTCTTGGCTGGGTATTTTGTCCCTTAATATTATTAGTAAAAATTAAATATTATATTCCAAAGAAGAATAAAAAGTTTATTTTTTAGATTTTTTTAAAAGGTGTTTAAAATTATCTTCAAAAATAATTAATAGGTAGCCACAGCTATTTGAAAAGATTGCTTTTAAATTTTGAATCGAACAGATATTTATAATATATTTTTATAAATTTGAAATATAACTCAAAGCATAAGATTCTCCCCAAATTATCTTGTGAAATTTAATTTATTTTATATATATATAAAACGTTGTCTTTTTGATGTAATTTTGTTTGTCGAGTGGCAGTCTGAACTAGCTTTCTCTTCTTTATTTATCAGAATTTGTTTGATTGAGCTCTGAAAATATCTATACAAATCTTTAAAGAAATAAATTTTGGCTGAATGAGTTTGAAATTATTTCAATTGATATTTATATAAATATATAATCACAATGATATCTTTAAATTTACTAAATTTTATATCAATTGAACTACAAATAACAAAAAGGGCTTTTCCCGCAAGGGGTCGTCCACATATTACGTAACGCCTTTTTTGACGATTTTCTAGTCCCCCCCTCCATGTCACAGTTTGTCACATACAAACAAACCCCTCTAAAAATATTATGTTACAACATAAAACTACCCCCCGCCATCCGAATAAAATTTCTTATACAAAAGCACAGATTCAGAGGGTTGTTGGGGGGGGGGGGGGTTTTGGGGGCCCACTCCTTGGCAAGGGGGGAAAGAAAAAGATATTTTGGGTCTCAAAATAGAAAGGCTCAAAAAATGTCTATATTTAGACAATTTCTCGGTCCACTCTTAACATTTCTAGAAGAGGCCTTTTTTGAAATTTGTAATTCAATTAATGTTTATTAAACTATAAGCTAGGCACTGGAAAATCTCTGGAATTTTTTTATCATATAACTATGAATTATGGCTCAAAAGGATGCATTTTTACATATTATCTTTATCTCCTTTAGTTCAGAAGAAAATATGAAAGCGATTCTGGCCGAATTTTCCAGTATGATATGCAGCCTAAACAGTTATAAAATTTCATAAAAATCAGCCATTGGGGGGGGGGAGTGCAAATGCCCCCTGACCCCCTAAATGACACCACTGAGCCTAAAGGCTGCTACACATGTAACTGCAAACTTGACAAGCATGCACGTGCAATCTTTTTGTACAAGCAAACTGTAACGTCTGTATGAGAATATTGCGCAAGCATTTTAATTGTGCAAGCCGCTTGATTCTCGATTGAATTTTAAACATGCACAAGCAAAACTCTCCGCCATTTTATAGACCTGACATTTGTTATTTATTTAATATATATCAATTCATTTAAAATTTCCATTTAAATATTAATAGTTATTGTGTCTCTGATTAAAGCAAGTATTTATTGTTATTTTCGTATAAATATCCTTTTGTTTCGTTCATTTTTAGGTTAATTTTCGGGGATAAGCACTTTCTTCCACAAGAATGCTGTTAGCAGTGTGGTGGCGAAGGGAATTTGTGCATGCTGGTACAAAAAGATTGCACATGCATGCTTGTCATGTTAGCAGTTACGTGGGTAGCCGCCTTAATACGTCCTAATGTCTACCTAGCTTTTTAAAATAACAATGATAAATCATATAAAAGAAAAATTTGATTTAATTTATATGTATTGTTTATAATAATAATAATAATGTTTAAATATATAGATTTATCCATGTTTCCAGATAATACAACAATATATTGTATTAAAAAAAGTAAAAAGACGGTATTTTTTTAAAATAAAATTTAGGCCAATCAGGGTGGTTTCTAAATAAGAAAATATTTTATAAAAAAAAAAAACAAATTAATATTTTATTTACAGATATAGAGATAAATAACTACAAATTCTATTTAAAAGTGTCTGTAAAACCATCTGTTAATTCTTCTTCATAAAGTGATTTTTCTATATTTTGTTCTAAATAAACTTCGTCTTTGTGTCGGCATTTTCTTTCCTGTTTTTTTCTTATCGCCTTTTTCCTAAGAAAATTTTTAATATGATCACTTGAATAGACTGACTGATTTTCTTCCTCTTTAAATCCTTGATTATTTAAGAGATCTTCGTCAATGGGTGCGATTCCTGTCTGAGTTCGATGCATCGCCTTGGATTTATTCATTAATCTTTTAACTTTATCCATTATTTTTTCATGATCTAAATTGAAAACATTTGATGACATTTGTGGCATTTCTTCTTTTTCGATTATCTCCTCTTCTTTGACAGATTCGTCTTTAAATTCATTTAATTTTGTTAAGAAATTTTCTAATTCTTTAAATTTCAATAAATCTTTATCTTTGATAAATTCCATTTTCGGCACATGACCAATAAGGCATAATTGACTCAATTCATGGCGTAGTTTATTTTTATAAGACAAAAATATTTTTTCGACTTTTTCAAGATGACATTCAGTCGCGTACCAATAAATATTCATATTTTTATAATCGGAGGTAATTTTTATATTGGAAATTTGTACGCCTAATCCAAAAATTTCTTGTGAAATCTCACCGGTTGATAAAAAATCAGAAATATGACGCATAAAAAGCTTATTTAATACAATTTCTCTACGTTTCTCACCAGGAATTCTTTTTGATGAAGGAAGTGCCGGTAGATTTCCTTTTTGTTCAAGTGGTGTTGGGTTGTAATGCCAACTTTTTTTCTTCTTTGATCCATAAAATAACTTGGACATAATTCTTCCTTGAGAGGCTTTATTATTCTTTGAACAATTTGATATTGTCGTGGATAAACTTCTTCTATATATTTTAAATCCCAGAGACATTAAATTATTCATTTTTTTTTATTTTACTTTGCATAATAAAAGAATACTTTTGACAGAACAAATATTATTTTCACAAAATATAACCTTAACACGAATCAATTTGAAAGTGAAGGTAGAAACAAGGGATTTGAATAAATTCAAGTGCTGCCCCCAAACGGGAAAAGTGTAAAGTATAATTTTTAAATTCAATTGTTTCTAAATTCATGATTATTAATTGTTAAATAGGCAACAAACATATCGACGACATGCGTACAAAAACCTCCTATCTCATGTAATAACAATTTAGGAGGTTTTGCACGCATGTCGTCGATATTTTTCATTTCTAAGAGAGATAGATATTATATATAAAGAGAAAGTATTGTAATCGTTAAAAAATTCGACTTCGAGATTTTGATGATTCTCCACGTTTTAGACCTCCCTGAGTTCAAAAAAACCATTTTGGGTATTATTTGTGTGTGTCCATGTGTCTGTGTTAAGCTCGCTACGCCACTGGATTACGGCGCTACGAATTTCGTTTTTCAGTATTATATATAATAGTAGTAATGTGGTGTAATTGATCTTGTAATTTGTACTTAATTTAGAAAATTTAATATTTAGGGTTTGGGGGAAGGAATTTTTAAATGTATTTTGACTGCAACACTATATATAACAAATTTAATTAATTAATTGTTAATATTTATATAATGATTATTATTAATTAATATTATTAATATTCTTCATTTACTTTTTTAATTTTAACGATAACAAATCTATTTATTAATATAATCAATCAATGGAATGTAAATTATTAATATATTTTTTATTCTTCATTCGTTTTAATTATTTTTTAATAAATTTTTATTAAAAAAATATGGTCTTTGTAACAGGAGAATAGAATAGTAAAGGAGTGTGTTGGCGCCAAAAAAAAAATAACCTCCTCTCTGTTTCTGATCTCCGGGTATTCTTGGCTAATTTATAATATAAATTAAGAGGATATCTCAGGCTGATTAGTGCTGCGACCCTGTGGAGACTTTTAGAACTATAAGTATAATTTTTAAAGTTTCCACAAGAGTGCAGCACAAATCAGAAAGAAAATCTTTATAATTGAATAAAATATCTGATTTGTGCTGCACTCTTGTGGAACCTTTAAAAACTATACTTATAATTCTAAAAGTCTCCACAGGGTCGCAGCACTAATCATCCTGAGATACACTCTTAATTTATATGATAAATTAGCAAATACCCGGAGGTCAGAAACAGAGAGGAGGTTATTTTTTTTTTTTGGCGCCAACACACTCCTTTACTATTCTATTCTCCTGTTCACTCCTGTTACAAAGACCATCATATTTTTAATACAAATTTATTAAAAAAATAAATAATGTATGAAGAATAAGAAATATATTAATAATTACATTCCAATGATTGATTATATTAATAAATTCATTTGTTATCGTCAAAAAAATTTTTTTTTTTCTAAATTAAATACAAGATTTCAAAGTTTCCACAGATTTTATTTACTATTATAATACTGAAAAGCGAAATTCGTAGCGCTATATATATATTTTCTAAAATAAAAGTAAGTTTTATGGTAATTTGGCCCAGAATAAATATTTAACTAAGAAATATTGGTTTTGACATTTGAAAAACAACAATGGAGCGCTCAAAATCAGTACATCGAGAAAAACGGTAAATTTTCAGCAATTTTTTAATAGTTTACAAGGCATTATTTCGAAATCCATTGAAGAAGGGGGGGGGGGGTGCCGATACGATTTTCAAATGTTTATTATTGGTCACACCCAAGCACTGTTCTTTCAAAATAATTTTGTTTTTATTTTGAAAGAGAATTTCGTCAGTCTCTCTGAATAAGCCAATGCTTTGATATATTTCGGATTATGTATCGGTGTTATTAGGTGTTCTCGCTAAAGCTGGAGACCCCGAGCTTTATTCCTTGCAAACATTAAAAAGAAGCATTATTTTAATTATTTAAAAAAAAATAAAAATGCAACTTATTTATAGGTAATATTAGGAATTAAAGCGATTCATTGATTATTTTTTCCCTTTCATTTTTTTTATCAAGCCATATAATCTCTGACTTTAATAAATAAATCTTTGAAATATCAAAAAAAAAACATGAATACACATATGTATGTTTAAAAAAAATGTTGAATTAGTTGGCTGTCTGATTAGGAGAGATAAGCCTTTTGGCCACGCATTCGTCCAGCTAGCTATTCACTCGCACTGTTTTGAATATACTGTATAAATTCAAACCTGAACTCCATTCAGGACTGTGATTAAACTTTACATTCACTCAGCCATTTAATTTAGAAAATTCCCCACCAGCCCCTCCGCCCTCGGCTATTTCGAAATTATATATTTAATTTTATAATGTAAAATTAAATTATTTATCAATCCTTTATGTAGTTTTATTAAAAAACTTCTAACTTGAAAATCACATTCTATATTCTTCCATTATTAATTTTCGATTAATTAAAATAAAAATCTGGTGTAACTGGTCGCACAGCAGCTCTTACCTTCGGTAACGAAAGTTGTTTTCTTTGCTTGTCACACCAGATTTTTTGTATCGAGATATATCTATATTTCCGCCGATATATTAGAATTTAAGATATAAAATTTATAAACAGAGAAAAATATTTATATTTTGTTACCACAGCAATCATTTCTTTTTGCTCAGGGGCCCACATCTTGTGGGTACGTGGATGGCGACCACGAGCTGCCCGAGCTGGGACTGGCAGTTCTTCTGTTCTATACATATCTGTCCCTTCCTTCTATAATATCAACGGGCGTCAGACCGTGCGACGGGCCGGCCTTTTGGTATTTCTATCGGTCACAAAAAACCCATTCCGCCGAGCCCCGCACCGCGGGAATAAGGCTAAGAAGGAAGAAGAAGCAGAGGAAGATTTCCTTAGCAATCATTTCTTTCCTATGAAGTAAAAGAGTAAAAGTGTGCTTCAAACAATTTTGACAGGAAAATGAGAATATACATTCGAAAGAGCATCTAAAAAATAATAGATTTTTGAATTTTGAGAAAATCGAAAAAACTGTGCAAGTCGACTCAAAAAATCTGAACACAGAACACAACTTTCGATTACCGAAGGTAAGAGAAAGTTGTGTGCTGTGCCACCAGTCACACCAGATTTTTTATATTAAATTTATACAATATTATTAAAAAATTTACCTTCGAGTATTTTGATTTGATTGGTGTTCAAAAAGAATTCCATTAAAGCTACATAGTTTTCGAGATATTTGCGAAAAACCATCTTCCCGCAACTTTACCGGCTTATTCTCGCCAAAAGCCCCTGTCCTGGAAGTGCTGACTCTAGAGCAGGGCGGATCTAGGGGGAGGGGCAGTGGGGGCATGTGCCCCGGGCGGTAGATTTCAGGGGGCGGCAATTAAAGAAAGATTTACTAAAAAAAAAAAAAAAAAAAAAAAGGTAAAAATGATATTGAATTTTGTATAGAAAATTTTAAGGAGGGGGCGGCAAATTAAATTTTCCCTCTATAAAATCTCCTAGTTTCGGCACTACTCTAGAGTATCCTTCTGCTGCTAGTCTGTTTTTCCAATTTTCCGTTGAAATTTACAAATGAAGGTTTACACCATGGGCGTACCCAGCGGGGGCAGAGGGGCGCCCCCCCCCTAGAAGCAAGAAAAAAAAATTAAATGCTTATAAAGTGATCAAACAAAACAAAATTGGGTAGGGCGATGGCGACGGGGACTCGTTAGGACTCGAGGGTTTTTATGCCTTTAATTCGAAGGCTTTTCTCCTCTATATAATAAAAAAAAAGCTATGTCACAATCTGGAAGGCCATGATCTGCCCCCCCCCCCCTGGACGACCATGTTCTGCCCCCCTCTAGATTTGATCCTGGGTACGCCCTTGGTTTACACCCTTATAGAAGGGCCCAGAAAAAATATTCTTGTCATCAAATCTCTATTTGAGGCTAAAAGATTTTTTTAAAAATTCGGAATTTTCCCATTGGAGAGCATTGAGGTCTCTCTCTACTTATGAAAAATCAAAGCCGATTAATTATAATAATTAATAAATTAAATCACAAAAAAAAAATAAATAAATTATATAATTAAATTTAATTTCGCGGCCTCCGGAAGGTTTCGCGGCTAGTAAGTAGAATGATTAAAAAAAAAAATTAAAATTAAAAATTATTATTATTTATTTATTTCCCCATGTATAATAAAAATTATAGTTTTATTAAAATTTATTTATATTATTATATAATATTTATTATCTAATTTCAGTTCTCTTTGGCTACCTGCGGCTACTGGTATTAAATGTATACTCTCTGATCTTGTCATCACAACCTCTTTGCCTGTCTGTGCCTCTCTCATTGCAATAAGATGACAACGCAAAGAATATTAAATTAATTGAGTATGAAAATCGTTTCACCTTAAACTAATTATCTATATTCATTCTATATTAAATGAGCTTCAAAATGAATATAATCTTTATTAAATCGGATTTGTAGTTAATAAGAAATCGAATCAAGGAATTTTGACAGCTGCTGATCAAACACCAGGTAATTATTTTAATATTTATTTTTAAACAATTATTTCAATCAATCTAAAGAATATATATTTAATTTTAGATATTCTTTGGAACAAATAATATAACTAAACCTCGCTTGGAGCTCATCACGTTGACGATGTGTCATCTTATTCCCATCGAGAAAATATAGTTTCCGTGTGTTCAGTGACATTAATCAGTTTTTATATTTTATTTTATATGTGAAAATAACTATTTAATAATAATAAAGTGATTGAAAAAGCAAGTGAGCCTGACTTCCATTTCGAACACATCATCGGCTTTGAGCTCTAGTAAAGGTATTTATAAATATTTTTTTTTTTAATATGTTGAGTAATAAATTGAGAGGAACTTTTTTTTTTTTACTAGTTGGGATATTATCTAACTAGAATTAATTTTATTTTTATAAAAAAAGTAAAATCAATCAATCTCTGACTCAATTTTTTTTTAAAAAGAATATACAATACTGAATTTAATTAATAATTAATGAAAATGATTTCCATATCATAAGCATCATCGGCCACCCTTTGACACTTGGGACTTCTTTTAGGAAAGTTTTTAAATATTTTTTTAATAAAAATTCATTTGTTTTCAATAGATGATAAAGAAATTTTATAGCTTTATAAATTTAGATGATTTTTTTTTTTTAAGAAAATGAAATTAATTTAAAAACTATTTCTTTTTTGAATCTCTGTGATTAATTGTCAAGGAGTACAAATCCAAAAATGATAAAAAGATTCAAAGAATATTGCTAATTCTGGTCAGAGAATACAAAACTCATCATCTTTGAAATTTTTTTATCGTTTCTTACAATTGCACTTGGCATAATATTCGATAATTCGATGCATTTGCAAAATATATATATTGATCTGTTACAGACTTTTCCCTATTGAAAAATGATTAGTTGTTTAATTAAAAAAATCTAAATTTAGAGAAAAGTTATTCAGAGAATAGGATTAGCGTAATTTGTTTTTGGCCCTCAGATCACCCTGTTTGCCTGTGTAATGGTATTTATTCCTGATTATTATCTGAAATATAATTTGTTACACTCTGGGTTTTAATTGTGAAATTAAAAGAATAAAGACCAAATTTATTTATGAAAAATGTAGCGATCGAGATTAACTTTCAATATGGTTATAAAAATATTTGTGCATTTTTGAACAACTGGCCTGAGAAATTCCCCCTTTCCGACCGAAATGTCTGAAATTATTTTATCTAAAATATTAAATTATTATTTACTGAGTCCATTTAATTATAGTTATTTGTTAAGTTTAGTTTAATTTTTATTGGTTTTAAAGTTTATTGTTCAATTAATTTCTTTCTTTTTTTATAATATTTATTTGGCAAGAAAAATCGAGTAAGTTGAGCTTAGCTGTATAGAGATGTATGATGATTGGATGATTCGGGATCGATGTCTTCGACGGCTATGTTGTAGTTGGGCTTGACGAAGGCAGCTTCCTTGTAGACCGAAATGTCGATTCTTATAGGGAGTCAGAACTCGGTGTAGGAAGTCAACTCGACGATAGTATGTCAACTCGCAGATTCTTTGTTTGTTGATTTTATTGATGTGTTTTTAATTGTTGGGTTTTTTTAATTGTTTTTAAATATTATTTGTTTTGTTTTTTAATGAATTTGATTATTTGATTTGATTAAATTATTTAATTGTGTTAAAATTTGAGCTCTTGTTCGGTTTACTTTTGAGTTTTGATAAAGGCGCTTGATAAAAATGGAGCTCTTGATCGAGCATTTGGTTCCTTGCATTTTATAGTCAAATTTTCTTCTCTTCTGGACGAGAAACTCGTCATTCGTCCTTTCCGTCCGACTTCCAACAGCAACCAAATTTTAATGTCTCTGGACTCTTGACTTGTTAATTATTTAAATACTCATATCACTCGAAATTTAATGCCAAATAGCACCATAACTTTGCATCAGTTCAATATATATATATATTTCCCTTAATCGCATCCTTCTTAAGCACTAGCAGAGGCATCTTTTTTATAACTTGAGAGATTATTTTATATATTTTTCTTATTCAAATTGTATTGTAACAACAAATTTATGTTGTATTATAATTATAATTAATTTTTTTTGGATTGGTTTGTTTTAAATTTATGGGAATTTGGCTGCGAATAGAATTGATTACAGGGGACCTGCCCTTGTTCTAATTGATATTATGCTAACTTCTCTGAGTCTCCTTTACTCAGAAGATTTCCAGATTTAATTGATGAGGGTAGTATTAACACTGATAATTTTCTATTCAAATTTTAATTTTTTTATTATCT